>JAKTYL010000131.1:0-53373 GCA_030578715.1 Magnusiomyces tetraspermus
TTTTTTTCACACCTCCATTCACTTTTCTTCTTTTTCCACACATCACCAGACGTCTAGATACGCCTTTAAACATCCTATCACAAAACAGTCGAAATGGGAGGCGCATCCGCTAAGAAAACCGAGTACTTTAACAAGCTCCGCACTCTTGTGCAGGAATACAAGAGCATCCTCCTTGTTGGTGTTGACAATGTTTCTTCCCAGCAGATGCACGAGATCCGTCGTGATCTCCGCAAGGATGCTGTTGTCCTCATGGGTAAGAACACCATGTGGAGACGTGCTTTCCGTGAGTTCGTTGAGGAGATTCCTGAGCTCGAGACCGTCCTTCCTTACATCAAGGGTAACGTTGGTTTCGTTTTCACCAACGGTGACTTGAAGGCCATCCGTGACTCTGTCATCTCCAACCGTGTTGCTGCCCCTGCCCGTGCTGGTGCCATTTCCCCTGCCCCAGTCATGATTCCTGCCGGTAACACTGGTATGGAACCCGGTAAGACCTCTTTCTTCCAGGCCCTCGGTATCCCAACCAAGATTGCCCGTGGTACTATTGAAATTACCAACGAAGTCCAGGTCCTTGGCCCCGGTGACAAGGTCGGTCCTTCCGAGGCCTCCCTTCTTAACATGTTGAACATTTCTCCTTTCACCTACGGTATGTCCGTCGTCCAGGTCTACTCTGATGGTCAGGTCTTTGCTCCTTCCATCCTTGATATCACTGACGATGAGCTCCTTGGCCACTTCCTCGGTGCCGTTAAGACCATTGCCACCATCTCTTTGGCTGTCTCTTACCCCACCCTCCCTGCTGTCTCCCACAGCATCATCAACAACTACAAGAACATCCTTGCTCTTTCCATTGCCACCGAGTACACTTTCGAGGGCTCTGAGTCTATCAAGGACCGCATTGCCAACCCTGATGCTTACGCTGCTGCTGCTCCTGTTGCCGCTGCTGCCGCTAGCTCTGATGCTCCTGCTGCCGAGGCTGCTGCCGAGGAGGAGGCTGAGGAGTCTGATGACGACATGGGCTTCGGTCTTTTCGACTAAACGCAGTCTTGAGGTATCATTGATTAATTTTATTATACTTTAGTTTGCTTTTTAATGAATAAAAATGAGTTGAATTGAATTGAAAATATTGTAAGAATTTGTGCAGTTTTGTTTTGAAAGCTGTAAGGAAAGAATTGAAATCATGAGTGTAGAAGTGAGTGAGTAACAGGGCTGGACCCAATTTTTTTTTTTAACTACTTGACTGCTATTCACGGCTGAACATTGATATCAAAACCGGTTCAACTCATACACACGGCTGGTATCTCAAACCCAAGTTTGAAGCAAAATAGTAACAATAGTAAGAGTTGTGGAAGAAATCATTAAATACATTACCTTTAAAGAATCAGTCAATGATAAGGAGATAGAGCTTACACAGATTTCAGTTATTGGGTACTCACTCGGAGGCCTTTGGTCTAGATATGCGATGGGAGAACTCTACAAGCAAAGTATTTTGAAAGACAGCAGTAACAATGGCAGCTCAATCAATCCCAATCAAAACAACAAGGATCAACACAGTGCCTCAACTAGCTCAACTGGTAGCCCAGCTAGTTCAGTTTCGTCAGCCGTTTCAGACCATTCTTCCATCTGTTCCACTACAACTAGAAGTAGCACCACTGTAACTAGTAGTTGTAGCGCCAAGTGGAAAAACAAGCTTGAACCCATCTTGTACACAAGTTCCGCAATACCCCATCTCGGCAGCAAATTCCAAGGCTCTGAACTTTGAGAAAAGGTGCCCAACGTGTTGGGCACAAACATGTTTGGGTATTCTGGCAAAGTTTTGTTTTTTTGGAACTAATGCTCAATGTGGAATGGAATCTGACTCGGCGTCTAAATCCAAGTCACTATACCAAAAAGAAAGAAAACTGTGAAGCAACAAAAACAAAAACGACACAGAGGAGACCGAGCAATAATGGGAATGTCCGCTGATTATAGATACCAAGTGTTCTAGATATCTTGCTGATCTTAGCACCTTATTGCCACCATCTTTATCTTCAAATTCAACAATTCACTAGAAACAAGAAGAAAAACAACAATGTGAGGCCAAGGATACCCAGAATACTATTCCGCTGAGAACAGAACAACAACACAAACATCAAAACCTACACCAATACCGTCACCACCAGCTTCGCCAACATTTTCAAAAAGTCCAACAATCCCACCGCCAATACCTCACAAACCCGTCACCGCGTCGTGTCCCCGTTTTTATACCCGTTTGGACCCATTATATTTTCGCTCGTTTGCATGACTAGCGGAATCGCGAAACTGGCGAGTTTTAAAAGGATGTGGCCGTTTAATCGAGGTGCTGATGAGTTTGAAACGAGGGTGCATTTGTTGGAGACGAAAGACTTGGAAAGTTTGAAAGAGAGGGAAGAAAAGGCAGGAAAAGAGGAAAGTGATGGGTTGGAGGAAGAAGAAGGTAAGAAGGAATCTGTCAATAATAAGGTCGCAGGGGTGCATGACTGGTGAGGTTATGGAGAGAATATTGTGCCTGAAAATGCAGTTTCTGAAAAATATATTGGCGCAGCAGAAAATGAAGATTTTGAAAATAAAAGTGACATACAAAAAGATCGCTATGAATCTGGGAATCTGAACCCGAATGTGATGATGATGATGATGGTTTAGGCCACTTGACAGCTCAGTGCCTCGCATAAACTTGACTGGCCAGAGTCGCTATATCATTACCAATTTGAACAAACATTTGGAGTGGGACAAGCGAATTGTGTATTTTCCCGAGTTCAATTCGCATGCTGCGATCACCAACAGGCTCAAAAAAAAAAAAAAAAAAAAAGGGAACAGAGTTTGTGATGTTTACAAAAGAAAATGTGACAATGAAGGCAAAGACATCTAACGAGAGTAACAAGAGTAATAGTAGTAGCAATAATAAGAAGGACAAAAAAGATGGCAGTAAGGCATTTGGGAAAAAAACATGATGAACAGGTTGTAATTGATGACTTTGTTAAAAGTATTGTTTATCTTTTTTTTTTTTTTTTTTTTTTTTTTTTTGAAAAATAGCTGGCTTGAATTAAAATTAAAATTAAAATTACAAATTGTTAAAATAGTTAATAGTTGATATATTCATTCGAATCATGGAATAATAGCAGATCGAGCCATTGCTTCGACTTCTTCTTCATCTTCTTGCGAAATGACAACTTCTGAATCAACGTTGTTTCCATCATGGCCTCCTTCTTCAATCCTAACATACTGATTTTCCACTTTCCTAATCATTTGATGAGGATGCTGATGCTTCATTGTCCAAATCATCCATGCCACGACTCCAAGTAATACTACCGAAATGGACGCAGAATACCTGAATGCCGACGAATAGCAACCTGAACCTTTAAAACAGACATGCAACACCATACCTTCGTGTTCTGGATCGTCTGCTTTGACCGAATTGGCATCGTAGACGTGCCCAAAAATAGAGTTGAAAAAGTAGACTCCAAACACGGGAGCCACGCAGACCATTCCCCAGTTTTGTGAGTACCCACGCATTCCAAATGTGTCACCGACTATTGTCGGAAACACGCCAAAGGCCAGTCCGTAATAAAGACCTACTAAACACGACAAAATCCACAGATAAAAAGTGCTCGTGAAAGTCGTAAATGCCATAAACGAATGAACAACGATGGCAACCATACAGGACAAAAATATCATCCAAAGGCGTTGCATTCTATGATTAAGCACGTCTGACAAAATGCCGCTGATGATTCTGCCACCAAAACTGCACAGCGAAATGGCTGCAACTTGGAGAGACTGGATCGACTGGATGGTGTGGTCCAAGAGGGGTGTAGTAGGAGAGTGTTGTTGGGCAATGGCACGCACAATGTAGCCGACGCTGTAGATGTACATTTGGCCAGATCCTGCAAGAAGACCAAGAACAACGAATTGGGCCCAGAATTCGGGACGTGTGAATAAGTTGAGTCCGTGAACTGCATGGCTATCGTCAAGAAAAGGGTTTTGATGAGGCTCATTGAGGGTCGGGGTATTGCTAGTGGCATGATTGGTATTGTTATCCATGGTATTGAGCGACGTTTGTGAAGAGTGTATAACTCCATATCCAGAATGATTTGGCGTAGTTGTACCGTGCGAACCGACTGCTTTACTTTTCGTATCCTGATGATGATGATGATGATGATTATCAGGCATTACCAAAAAAGGAGCACCAGTAATACACAGTCCAGCAGTCATAATCCCTAACAGCATCAAAAACCCTGCAGTATCTTGTTTAAAAAAGATAGAAGAGATTGTCGAAAAAAAAAACGCAGAGAGTCCAAAAGTCGCGATTGGAAACGCAGTAGCTGTGCCTCTGGCATGCGGAAAATTGACAGCGCTTGTTTTCATTGAAGCAGAGTATGCCAATGCTGAACCAAGGCCAGCTATACAAGTCCCAAACGCCAACAAAAGCATTGACGCCAGTTGAGCTTGGTAGCAATGATACAAAATCGAGTACCCAAGCAGCAGCAACACCGATCCAACGGCGGTCGGAATCCTTGGCCCAAACCAGTCAATTGTGGCAGCTCCAAAACCGCCAAATAACGATACACCAATAGTCCCCATCATGCCAATGACAGCACTTTGGGAAGCAGAGAGGTGCACCCGGGCAGCCAGTTGAGTTGAATAGACTGAGTAGACGTAGATTGTGCCGCATCCAAGACTTGCCAGTGCGGCTGCCACAACTGCTCTTGTGCTGGCTGAGAGTGGCATTGTAGTTAAATTTTAATTTGTGTGTGTGTGTGTATTAATATTTCTTCTCTTGAAAATGGGCATGAAGCAAAACCACGGATATAGAGACAAATACAAAAAAATGGTGATGTAGAGATACGAAAAAAGAATGGAGGTTTTTAAAAAAGTGAAAAATGCATTGATAACGACTAGTCAGGTGACACTCTAATCCAATTTAACATTTCCATTAACTTGCTGGTTTTGATTCAATTTCGTAGTGCCTATTAATTTGTATTGAATTTTGATTAATCACTCTAGATCAGTCATTACTAATGTTACGGCCCGTGTCATGACTTGTATCACTTCTTGTGACTTTGCGACGAGCACGACTTTTGTAGTGAATAATGAACGATGAAAACAAAAAGGGGCAGTTGTCAGCTTCAAAAAAAGATCAAAAGTCACTCAAACTTCACGTGTGATTACAACAAGCTCAGCCGTCCCAGTTAACTCCAGTTTTTTTGGTCTCGAAAGATCCTAAAAATCTAAAAAGAAATAATTGATAATTGTGTAAATAATGATATTGAGATATTTGTATTAAGCTAAAAAAAACTAACCTAGAATCAGATAGTCAATGATTCTTGTTTGGTTTCTGCTTTTATTGGGAACTCGAATAGCGGCAGACAAAATGGCACCTTCTTTGCCAACTGTCGCAACTTCTTGTAACCCTTTTTTATCAGCTATCCAAATGTATTCAACATCAATCTTAAAACCACTATCATTGACATTGTCGTCACCAACGCCAAAATACGGCTCGAGCCCTTTATTAGTTGCGCTTAAAACGGCGACACATGAACGCTCACCGCTTTTGAAAATTGTCTCGCCAGCTGCTAATTTTGATACAAAGCTGCAGACTTTTCGCGAGATTCCTCTGTCAAGTATGTGTTGCGAGACAGTATTGCCAGTTATGAAGGTTCACAAACAGTGGGAACCATCACACTTTCAGTTCAAATCAACAAATCTTTAACAAGGAGTCTAACCACAATCTATTGCTGGATATCTTTTTGTCCAAAGCGAGCGCGATCAGAAGTTACGACGTTTAGGAGTTTTGTGACAACTGTTGCGATACCGCAGAAACAGCAGGAACAAACACAGCGATTGATGAACAACCAGTGCTTGAGTAAACATTACCCAAAGCTTTCAAGTCAGAATCGATTATACGTGGATAAATGTCGGAATCTGCGCCTGGCGCAAATTGGGAAGGATTGATGAAAACAGAAACCATCGTACAATAATTGTCTTCCACAGATTTAGAAACCAAACATGATAAGAATGCTAGTAAATCTTCACCAACCGTAATGTGGAGAGTTGAGTTGAGCAAGCTGAACCAACTTTAATTGTCCATCATATAAGACTCCCATAATAGGAACCATTCCTACGGTTTTACCGTCAAGCAAGGCTTGTCTTCGCCAGGCTCTCACTTTCTGAACAGTTTTGAAAACGTTGATTTCAGTTGAGACTGACATGGTTCGTGAAAAGTCTCAAAGGTTTGAACTGAAACAACATATCATTTTCTTTTTTTTTTTTTTATATTGATTGACTCATAAAGAGCGGTATTCATCTGCCTGCTTTTTCTCCAACGTCCAAAACTAACCGAATAACCTGTAAAATTTCATAGTCACAGGACCAAACCTCGGCTAATTGGGGGCACATGCCATATCAGCTGACTATCACGACAATGTTACAGCCTTGCGTCTTAATATAAACAAACTTTTTAAATAGTCCTTCACATTTCCTTTCTATTCTTTTATATTTACACGCATATCTAAAAATCGTGTTTTTTTTCCCCCAACATTTTCAACAATGTCGAGCGGATTCAACTTGTCTCAGCAAGGCCTTAACGGTAACAGACGGAAAAGCAGAGTCTCAATGGCTGCTGCTACTATTGGTGATCCTTCACGAGGCACTCGTTCATCAATCTCCAAGTCTAGAGCTTCTACATACAATCGTCTTTCTTCACGGCTATCCGGTGCTCCACTACCATTGCCATCGTCGTCGTCGTCATCATCAAATTCAAATTCAAATTCAAACGGTGGCGGATTATACCCTACACCATCTTCTTATGTGAATGGTTCTTCAGGATACCCTTCTGCACGTCGACAGACGCCCAATACCAACTTAAAAATGCGACAGATCCAACAGTTTGAAAGTAATGCTGTTAGTTCTGGGAATGGCACCGTGGCAAAAGGATTCTCATTGAGTGAAATGATGGCCGCCAACTTTCCAAACTCTATTCCTAATAATGACTTAAATAATCGTGAAAACGGATTTATTATACCCCAGGGACTCAGTGCAAATGGGTCAACAAGACCTTCAACTTCTGTTTCCAAAAGTTCACAGCAATCTGTGCCAGGTTTTAATAATTTTGGATTAATGACGCCTAGTCGTCGTAACACACCCAACGGAAACAATTTTTCTATACCTCAAACTTCTTCCCTCACAGTCGGTCGCGACCCTCGTCCTCTACGTGACAAAAATTACATTTCTAACATTCAGCAATCTTTATACGACTATCTCGAATCACGACAATTTTCTCAGGAAACCAATCATCCTTTGACTACAAATTCACTCCGAAAACCAACGCAAAAAGACTTTGTTATCATTTTCAAGTGGCTTTACAACCGCTTGGATCCTGGCTACAAGTTTACACGCAGCATTGAAAATGAAGTGTTTTTGTTGCTCAAGGCATTACAATACCCGTACATCGATGCTATCAACAAGTCACAAATTTCTGCAGTAGGTGGCCAGAACTGGCCAATTTATTTGGGAATGCTGCATTGGCTGATGGAACTCAATATGACACTAGAAGTGTTTGATAATGAAGATACAGAGACTAGCGAATTTGACCAAATTGTGAACAAACATATCATTCCTTGTTATGCTGCGTTTATGAAAAACGATGAAACAGAGTCGTTACAAGTTGAAAGCTTTTTGGAAGATCTCGATCAACTACTAAAAGATACGGAGGAAAAAATTGAGCTTGTGCAAGAAGAGTGTAAAAGCTTGGAGGTACAAACAAAGGGACTCGATGATGTTCAACGGGAAATCAGTATACTCGAAACCGGAAACCAAAACCTGCAGACTGATATATCCAAGTATGAAGATTACAATTCAAATCTCAACGTGATGCAAGAAAAGTGGAAATTACAACTGAAAGCTCTTCAACAACAAATCAAACAGCAACAAGAAGAAGCTTTAGAAATTGAGCAAGAAAAGAGCGAGGTTGAGAATAGAATTCAAAACCAAGAACTCAAACCCCAAGAGATTGATGGAATATTGGCTGAGCGTACAAAAATTACCCAAAACGTTGAATCTCTCACAGAAAGAATCGCTGATATTGAGAAAATTTGTCACGAGAAGGAAATGTTGGCGCATTCCACTTTGCAAGACTTGGAATCAACAATAAACAAGTACATGAAACACATTTACAGCATCAGAATTGATCCTGAATCCTCACTAGGCCAACTTTTCAGCAAGGATCCTACATTTTTCACTATTTCCATTGATTCTCCCCTTTCAGACGACCATCTTGGAAAACCACTGAGCGAAGAAAAACGGATTCAAACTGATATCCGGCCCCAGCTATTGCAGTACCGCCACGAAATCAGCGAAAACATTTATCGTTCGCAGGATGAATACCTCAAGCTGCAAGAAACATTGGACAGCCTCCACGAAAGCAATACCGAAAAGCAAGAGCAAGCCGAAAGCTTAGAAGCCAAAATCCACAACCTGACAATAGAGTATGATACACTTTACGAAACGGCTGCCAACGACTTGGCAGTCGCAAATGCCGAAATTGAAACCGTCGAACGTAAATCTCAAGAACTCAAAATGAATGCCAATTTAGGAATGGCGCAAACTGAGCAAAAATATAAAAATGTGACTATGGAGTATGATGAGCTGAAAAGACAGGTTGAGCTTGCAGAAAAGGCAATGGCTTCTGAAGCTTGGCACAGAGTAAGTCAGGTTGTCAAGTTTAAAACGACGTTAATGAATATGATGGCAGAGCATGAAAAGTTTTTGGTCGACGAAGAAAAGTCGCTTGAAAAAGAGTTGAACGCTGCAAGAGCGGGATAAAGCAACTTTTATTTTCCGATTTCAATTTATTTTTTATTTAATTTGTTTGTTTGTAATGCTTTTTTAATTTTTTTCGTTTACATTTTTTACCTGAAGCCGAGGCTAATAGTCTTCATAAATATACTCAGGTTCTATCGAACTGTAATACTTATCTTGATAAATAGGTCCAATAGGTTGCTCGAATTGATCATATTCTTCAATCGGAACATGATCAGCTCGTTCAAAAAACCGAGGGTTCTTGACTATCCGTCCGCGAGGCACAATTCTGCATGAAGATGCTGCGTATCGGAAGAAAGAAACTCTTGAAGGCCGGTGCCAAGTGCCGTACCTGTTCATGGCTAATTCTCTTCGTTCAGGCCGGTCATAATAACCAAACCGTCCAACCTTTGATAGTCTGTACTCTTAACGCTCATCAAAATCCTCACTGGAAAGCTCAGAATCATCCTCCCTTTCTTCATACTTGGCATGACGCACTCTTCCCTTCTTTCTATCAACAAAAGGAAAAGCCCTTTTTTTCCTTTCTTCTTTTCTCTGCTTTTGTTTTCCGAAGTTATCCAATTTTTCATGTCTTGAGAGTATTCAAGAAACCCCATCATCTCCACTAGACATTAAATCCAAACTACTATCGCTGCTAGTACTTGAAATGTTAATATTAGCAGCGTCATATTGATTCAGTTTCTTGCTAGAAACGTGAACGCTGCCATTAGTGAATTCATTGTTGCCCAACTGCTTCCCTTTGTTTTTTTTGTTGTTGTTGGTTTGCGATGTTTGTGTTGATGACGTTTACTATTTTCTTGAATTTTTTCGTGTCCAAGTCTGTGCAACCACACAATTCCGTTTCTGTATTCGTGTGTATCGTACTCTTCATCATAATCCACTTCCAAAACCTCTTCATCTGACGACTTGACATAGCTTTCAACAACAACATCATCTTTCTTTGCTTTTTTAACAGTCTTCTCATTTTTATTGTATCTAAACCGACCCACTGGCTCAGAACCTACCCGCTTTTTGCTAACATTATGCCCCAAACGGTGTTGCAAGTAACTATTTTCATTTCCATAAACATGCCCTGTAGTCTCGTCGTACCCATATCCATCATTTTGTCAACGCAGAACCTTTCCTGCAACTTGAGAAACACTAGTAACTTGTGCAACTTTGGAAACCATTCCCAAGTCTTCTGTAATCCCGCACCTAACAGTGCTTTTGATTTTGCTCGACACACTGTTATGGTTTTCGTAATCAGACGAGTCATCAGAGGAAGAAGAACAAGCAGATGTGGAACATGAAAATTGTTGTTTTGGTGCATGATGATTAAACCGTAAGCCAGATGTCTCTTCGCTACCATCGTGACTAGAAGTAACAAGGCCACTGCTGCTGCTGTCATTACTAGTTTCTGAGGAGGAAGATCCGTCAACTTCATCATCATGGATATTCTCAAATCCAACTGGCTTAGAAGCTAAGTAAACTGGTTCATTTGATGTCATGTTTTCAGCATTACTTTGCAAGTATTCAACATGGTAATGATTGATTTCCTGCTTTTAATTCCTAGCCTGGACATTCATATTTGTTGGAATCTCTTGGTACCACCCATTTTTGTGTTGCATTTCCATACCTTGATTCCTTACACCGTTATTTTGTATTTGACTAGGCTGTACAAGAAACATATATTGGTCAAATGGAGTCAGTCTAGCTTCTTCTTCATCTTGAACCTCAATATGTGATGGGTGTTGGTTCAAGACATGCTCAACTTGCTCAGGTTCCTCTTCCAAAATCTGCTTGTTTTCTCCAAAAGACTACTCTGTTACTCCATACAACTCTGTTGGAATTTCCATCCCATTTTGCAACTCCAGACCGTGATCCATCTCAACTTCTGTTAAATCGTTTGAGATATTCCTCCAGTTTGAAATAATAGTGGCAAACGCGCTTGCTAATTCATGACTCAGTCCAACTTTTTTCTGACCTAGATCAATAATAAAGTGAATGGGAATCAAGGACACATTTTTACACTTGGCAGCAATTTCACTTTCGAAAATTGGGCCGCCAGTGATATTCGCAGAGCCATGAGAACTTGAGTTTGAGTTCGAGCTTGTGTTTGGGTCTGGGGTGATAACTACATCAGGAGAAGGATAAAGTAATGTGGTAGCGTTGAGAATTCGTTAAAGTTGATACGTTTTTGTAGGCCACCGATATATTTGTTGATTGACTGCATCTTCGTTACTTCTCGCCTGATCATCACCATTCTCGGAAACAAAAGGCATTTTAAATTGTCGCTATAGTCCTTTTTCCTTAGCCTTCACCTGAACTTTCTTCACCATGTTTCTGATCGCATCTTCCACCTCAATATACGAACGAAATGGTGAAATGTCAACCGAGTTTATTTTGCTTTCGTTGCTCTTTGCGCCAACTAACGCCCATCGTCTTGTGAACCGGCTACGAATAGACGCCAAGGCCACTTTTTCAAACTTATGCAAAGCATTTTGATTGTTGATATCGTTGTTGGTGCTGCTAGTTACATTAACAACTTGATCTGGCTGAGTAGCATCTGCGCTGGCTAAACAAAACTGGGCGGCTTCTGTACATAATGGAGTCACAGAGACAGGCTCAATGAAGTTGGATTGCTCCAGTATGCCAAACCCCATTTTGTTCTAAAGCAAAGGAAAATTCAAAGATAAAAAGTAGAAAGGGTAGTTTATAGCAAATTTCAAGCAATGAAAACTATGATATTATTCGAGTATCGAGGATTTTCTCACTTGGTAGTTCATGAACAAAAGATCACTAAAAATACATAGACCAAAATAGGTTTTCAGGAAACGAGGGCAACTTCAGAAAAGTTGATTTATGACTTAGGTCTTTTCCAACTTCACTTTGATAACATTGGCTTTGCTATTTTCAAGCTTGGAAAGCTCATAAATAATCTTTTGCAACTAGGCAAAAAGTCTCAAGACCAAACCAACGCCGCATCTCCACAATAAGTAAAACTATATTTCTTACATAATCATGGCAAGGCTGAACTGTTAATTGAAATTGAAAAAAAATTTTATTCCTTCGCTCGACTTGACTTGTTTCATTTTTTACAATCCTGTTTAATTCTGAGCAGATTTTAAAATCATTGAGATTCTTACCGTCATCATCATTATTCATATTAAAAATGACTGGAGTTCCCAAACCTCTTGACTTTATTCCCGAAAGCTTTTCAAACACCCCTGAATTGAATGCAGCAATTCTGGATTACTTGGTCCGCAACAATTATACCAGTGCTGCCAAGTCTTTCAGCAAAAAAGCAGAGCTCAAATATGATCCTGATACCTACAAAACTGATAAAGATCAATTTCCTTTGGAAGGAATGTATGTTCTTTACCACTCTAAATTGAGAGCTTCTGAAAAGAAGAAGGAAGAGGAAGAGGATGCTGGAAGCAGTGATAGCTCTACTATTGGCGAAAGCGATGAAAAAATGGATGTTGACTCTGATTCTGATTCTGATTCTGATTCCAGCTCTAGTTCTAGTTCTAGTTCTAGCTCTAGCTCTAGCTCTGATAGCAGCTCCGATTCTAGCTCTGATTCTGACAGCAGCAGTTCTGACTCTAGCTCTGATTCTGATAGCAGCAGCTCTGATTCCGACTCCGACTCTAGCTCTGATAGCGACAGTGATAGTGATGATGAAGAGGAAACGGCAGTTGAGACTGTTACTACTGTGAAGGAAACTATTGTTGATCCAGTTGAAGGAACTGTAACTGAAATTACTGAAGTTACAGTTGAAAAGGAAGATTCTAGCTCTAGCTCTAGCTCTGACTCTTCTAGCAGCGATTCTGATTCAAGCTCTAGCTCCAGCTCTTCTAGCAGCGACTCTGATTCTAGCTCCGACTCCTCTTCTTCATCCGACAGCGACTCCTCTTCATCTTCGGACAGCGACTCCTCTTCATCCTCTGACAGCGACTCATCTTCATCCTCTGACAGTGATTCTTCCTCATCTGATTCCGACTCATCATCATCTGACTCCGACTCCGACTCTGATTCCGACAGTGACGACGAAAAAGAACAGCCTAAAAAGGAGGAAGATGCCACATCTAAAAAGAGAACTATCAGTGAAGCAGAATCACCTTGTTCCGCTGAAGAACAAGAACCTCCATTGAAGAGATTTGAAGAAGATACTCATCCTAACGATGAACGCAAATACTTTTCTAGAATCGACAGATCCAAGATCACTTTCGATCATGACGTTTTGAAAGATAACACTTATAAGGGAGCAGCAGGTACTTGGGGTGAAAAAGCTAATGAAAAGCTTGGTAGAGTCAGAGGAAAGGATTTCACCAAGAATAAGAACAAGATGAAGAAGGGAAGTTACAGAGGTGGATCCATTACCATGGGAACTGGCAGTTTCAAGTTTACTGATTAAAAGGTTTGGAGATCAGCGTTTTGTTTTTGTTGTTTTTTGTAATTTGTAGTTCTTTCTTTTAAATTTATCCTGAATTTTTGTAAATTTTTAATTTCAAACAAGTTTTTGATAAATGTAGAGACTTATGAAAGTTACAGAGTTCTTCGCCGCACGTGAATTTTGACTCAGCCTCTGTCACCATATTTTCATTTTTGGCTCTAAGTCTTTAAGAGACTCTCCACGCTATTCTTGATTTCTTCTTCTTGAATCCTCTTTCACTCTAAGTCTAGAGGTTTACTCAAAATCTTTTAAATACACCCAAAAATGGCGTTTCCATTTGTTCCAATCTACGGTATGTAATTTTTTTTTTTGATTACGGCCTTTGCTTGAAGTCCTCACTTTTTACCCCAGGTTTATGACCGGCTGAAGTGGAGGTGGCAAACGTTTTTAGATATATTTTTATTGCGAACAATCAGCAATCAAAATTTACAGCTGATATAACTGAGAATGACAAAAGCTTGATGCTAACATTATTATTATATTTGGATTTTTAGCAACTGTTTCTATGCTACTGGCTGGCATGTCAATCGGTACAATCCTATATGTGACAAAACACCCTGATGAGTTTCAAGCTGTTCTTGACGAAGTTAAACTCCGATGGATGATTGTCCAGGGAAAGATTGAAATCAAAGTGAATGAAACAAACAATATTATTGTTCAAGAAGTCGACAAGTGTGGAAGAGTTATTCGGCAGTTTGTTCATAATGTGGAAAAGGAAAAAAATAAACTATTCAAACAGGATAGCACACCTATAGATAATGGCGAATGTGTAGGACTAATGCCTAACGATATTGAGTTTGAGGAGTGCGATGATAAATGCAAGTCTTCACCTCCAAAACAATCCACGCGTTGGAGATCTGTAGCAGAAAGCTTTGCGGATGGCTATGATACAGAGATGGGTTCAACATTCACACCTTCCATCACCTCAGATGATAATGAACATAATGACGATATATGCAGTGTGAAGAACATCACGCAGTCCAAAAACCGATTTTCTTGCAATGGGAACAAATGTCCACCAGTTCCTCCAAAGGTTCCGACAGGCCAAACTTCCTCTTTTCAGCGTCATGCTAATTATGCTCCGTCTTCAAATGATGACGATGATTTATACCACAAGCCTCTGGCTCGCACTATCATAGAAAACCTACCTCTAGAAGTGCTAGAGCAGGAGATTAATCGCAGACAAAAGGTTTCTGCTTCATTTAGTTCTTCTTATTCCAGCACTAGTTTTAAGGATGCGCAGGAATATCCACAAGAAGAAGCAAATGAAAACGAGGATTCTACTCCTCCAGTTCTTCCTCCCCGTATACCCATCGACAATCCATCTAGCTATGTCCCTGAGTTTTCTAGACATTCTTCACTACGTTCCACTGTGGTAGGAAATTCTTTGAATGCCAAACAAAGTCAGACTCAGCGTCGCCACAGCGTTCAGTCTAATGTGTCATCTATCCTTTCCAGCTCAACATCTTCATCAGAATCTCTAAACAGCGGATCTACATCGTGGCATTTTGTTCCTCACAACTCATCTTCTCAACCATCTGAAGGAGCAGCTACAGACTATGAACGATACTTGTCACAGACATATGATGATGCTGCCAGCTCAAGCTTTCATAACCACAACCCTAGACAAAATCCTTCTTTTCCGCCTTTGTCTAGGGCATCAACTATTTCGAGCGTTGCGCAGTCTTATCTTTCTTCAGAGCCTTCTTTGGTCTGGAGTCCTAACCCTTCATTTGTAAGAGAATCTTGTCTTGACCCGAGCAATACTGGTAGCTCTCAATCACAACGCGGGCCGGTGCCCGCAAGCAGCAGCAACAGAAATGCTACTATTTCTCAATTGTCTAGACAGACCAATATTTATGATGAGTCAGAAACTGACGAAGCTGTTACTCCTGTTCTTACTCCCGTCAGTACTTTGGACTGCGAATCGATTATTTACCAAGACTCTTCGACCACTGATGAAGATGGATCTAGCAGTGCTGCATCCAGGCGTGGTCCAAGAAGACATTTTCATTAACAAAAACAAAAACTTCTATGCTAGCTGTTGAATTCCTTTTGATTTTCTTTTTTATATTATTATTTTTATTATTATTTGCATTTGGTATTACTTAAATATGAACTTAAATATGACGGTTTTTTTATGACAATTTAATATACATTTCGATTTTTTTAAATTAGTAAAAAATGTAAATATAACTAACAACAAACATTTAATACAGCTAATAAATAAAAACAGCCCAAGAATTACGAAATAAGGGCATCATAAAAGAACAGAATAAACGCCAGAGTCAATGTTACTATCACGATGATTCTCGAAGCTCTCCTATTTCTTTCTTTTGCACTATCCAGTTGTTTATTAGCCTTTGAAATGTCATCTTGAACTTGCACCGAATCGTTCAACAAACTCTGGATATGTTCATTTTGTGTCGACAAATGCGCAGAAAGCGAAGACTGCAGAGACGAAATTTCCATTAAACTTTTTTCTGCAGCCTTTGCTTTATTTAGAGTTAATTCTAGTTCGTCAAATAAAGCAGTGTTTTCGGTTTCGAGTTCTTGGACTTGTTGTGGAGTCAAGTCTCGAAGTTCTGCAGGGAGATCGTTATATGAAGATCCAGAAGATTCAAACGTTGATAGATTTGAAAATTTTGGTGAATTGGAAGCAGCTTCTGCCGACAAAGCATTTTTGTTCGTATTGGCATTTGATGGTATTGATGCAAACCTGGCGCTATCTGACACATTGTGTAGAGTGTTTTTTGTTTTTTGCAGTTGACGATCAACTCTGATTTCTTGTTGTTTAGCATGTTGTTGAGATACACTTGCAAGACCTTGATTCAAGTACCATAACATTCCTGCACGATGAAGCGCTAAAGTTTTACTTGCTTCTTGCTCTTTTATAGAATTATCACCCAAGCTGTTGAAAAATCCTGAAAAGCCTGAGAAGCCTCTTCCAGAACTAAAAGCTGCCTTTTCACGGTTGATCCGCTGAGTTTCTAAGTCTTCTAAATGACGGATTCGAGCCATAGTTTGCTGAATTGCTAGTCGTGTTTCATAATCAAAATCTTCACATTCTTTTTCAGTCAATGTAGCTACAGCTGAAGAGCTGTTCAGTGAAGATCCAAACCGGCCAAACTTATTAGGTCCATGGTTTGATGCTGCTAGGTATGAAGGTCGAATTGTTTCAATTGAATGGCGCAGCCACTTGATGGTATTATTCTAAAACAAATGTTAGCAGAATTCCAATAAACGTCGTAATAATAATATATATATATATATATTTCATACAATATTCAAACATTCTTTCGTGAAAACATCTTCTTGATGAGTTTGAGTCTGATTGATTTTCTGGCTTTTTTGTTTCTGAAGTAATTGTTGACGATCAATTGGATCTAACTGTTCTTGTTTATGACGAATGATTTCGAAAAAAATTGGAGTAAGGTCCGACATTTTAGTAAAACTGCGAATATTGGGAGATTGGTATTTATGATAATTAAGACCAGATTTAAGTCCAAAAAAGTAACAGCGAGCCAAAAACACTATAATATTTGTTACATTACCAGTAATGACAGTAGCAATAATGACATTTATTGTCACATAATGCATTGCCGCATTGTGCTTTGTTCTTTTTTTCACAAAACTTCGCTAAATCTTCTTCATCGTTTTTCGTTCACAATTTGTAATTCATTTTTAAAAGCAGCCTTAGGGAAAAGCCTATCAATCGGAGGTTTAGCCTTAGTAATCTACATTATCCCTAGTAACACAATTTAATCTCTGTTGTTTCAAGTATCCATTTTTTGAATCAGTTTGAAAATCCAACTGTTGATAGTTATTGACAGTGTCTTGAATTCCTTTTTTATTTTATCTTAATAGCTCATAATCAATTTCCAGTCAACATGAGAAGTCGCTGGGACGATAAAGGGCCCAGTCATCGGGACCGGTCTAGATCTCCAGACAGAAAAAGTTCAGACCACGAAAAAGTTAGAGATAGAGATGATTACAACACCAACAACAGCGATAAAAACACAAGTAGCAGCCGCAGAAGGAAATGGGACTCAACTGTTTCTGAAAACAGCTCGTCATCTTTAGAATCTTCTGCCAATTTATCTTCACAATCAAATTCGAGTGTCGCACCTAGAAGTGATTTATTAGCGATTGCAGCAAAAATCAATGCCAAAATTGCCAATCGTACTCAAAGCTCAAAATCTCAAGCTAGGTCACAGTCACCAAGCACGCCTACTCAAGATAGTAGGCCTGCTCGTCCTACTTCTATTACCCCAGAGCCTAGTACCTCAATATCTAGCACAGCTCGAAAATATATTGAAACAATTGATATTAACGATCTTCGTAACAAATACCTACTAACTAAAGTTGAAACCCAAGAAGACATTTTCAAAGCAACGGGCGCAATTGTTGCCACAAGAGGAAGATATTACCCTGATAGATCAAAAGCCACAGACTCGGCACCTGCATTGCATTTGGTTGTTGAAGCTACAAGTCCAGACATTTTGGAACGAGGTGTTAACAAAGTTAAAGAGTTGATCAATACAGACATGGGAAGCCTTGTGGATGAAAGAAGGTTCAGACGAAAAGATCAGCAAACTGAAGGTGAGATGGATGCTGCGCAAAATGGTAGTGAAGCTCAACCGGGTTTGGAAAGACCTTCAAGTTTCCCAGAGAATGTTAGTGAAAGCAATAAAACAGAATTGGGCAGTTCATCTGTTGACCAAAAGGAAAATCAAAACGCATTTCCAGCTCATCCTTCGCGTTGGAATAATGGACCTCGCCCAAATCGCTCAGAAGTGCGCATACCTGTTGGATTAGACCAGTACGAGCCATATCATGTCCGCGGATACATTGTTGGACAAGGCGGCCAAAACGTCAAACACATTCAAAACGAGACTGGCTGCAAAGTCCAAGTAAAAGGCCGTGGAACTGGCTTTTTAGAACGCGAAACAGGGAGAGAAGATGACGTACCAATGTATTTGCAGATTTTTGGACATGATGCTGAAAAACTAGAAGAAGCTAAGACCATGTGTCGCGATCTTATTGCGTCGGTTGAAGAACAGCTTGAAGCTAAGAAACAACAAGGAAAGCAAAATAATAATGAGTACCATCCTAGGGAGCATTACCATAATCAGGGCCATAGAGATCAATATCAGCGAAACCAAGATCGATATCCACGAAAGCATGGTGGCTCATACAATGGTAGAAACGGGTACAACAACAGCAACACCCACGAGGGGGAAAATGGATATCAACATGATGAAAATTATAAAAGTAACGGCGGAAACCGCGAAAAAAGTTTTCAAGAATATCCAACTGGAAACGATTCATACCGTTCCAACAATTCAGGTTATTCAAACAACAAGCGTTTCCAAGGCCCTCGCTCATCACCTCAATCAAACTGGCAGCCAAGTACTGGATATCATTCAGGAAACGGGTATCAGTCATCAAATAATCGGAACGGATCACCTCCGTTACCACCACAATCAGCTCCTCCTCCACCACCTCCTCCTGGGGCTCCTCCTCCAGCTCCAATGTCTATGACGAAACCACCTCCTCCCCCTCCATCATCTGCTCAACCACCTCCACCACCTCGTTAGAACATTTGTTTTAGGGTTTCTTTTTCTAGTCTAGAGTTTGATCATATATTTTTGTATATAAATGCTTAATTAAGATATGTAAATTTAAATAGAAAATAAGAAAAATAAGAGTATATTTTATGTAAACGAAATATAGGGTTGTCTGTTATTTGTTAATGTTGTTCAAGTAAATAATACTTATTATATAATGAACCTTTTCCAACGTTTATCTGTGTGTCATATTAAACACATATCACAATCATAGCTCAACTGCAGCTAAACACCTCACCAGTCTTCGTCTTCACTATCACTATCTTTTCGTCCACTTCTTGCTTTTATAGCGTCTGCCAAACCACCAGCAAATTGATTATTTTGTTGAGACTTTTGCTTGAGCGCATCTGCCAAGCCCGTAGCAAGACCGCCACCAGTAGCAGATGTGTTGGTAGTACTATTAGTGGCTATACTTGTGTTTGTAATAGATGAGGCAGGTGTCGAAGAATAAGAGCTTGCAACATTGGGTCTACCTTGTGCTCCTCCTGGTGGAATAGAGGGTGTTGCTTCAATATAAGCAATAGGCGCCCAGCCTTCTGCACTTCCGTCTCTTCGTTTCGCAAGACACCATCCTTCGCTTCCTTTGGTAACAATTTGAATATACTCGTCCTTGGCAACTGAAAGCTGGTTAGAAGCTGCGCCAGTAAAATCATACAGCACTTTGTACAAAGGTGGTTCTGCTGGCGCTGGAGCTGGTGCTGGTGCTGCTACAGGTGGCGGAGGTGGAGGCGCAGCTTTAGCTTGTGGAACTGAAGCAGCTGGAGTACGCTGTGGAGGAACTGAAGCGGTATTACTAACAGGATTACGTTGTGGGGGAATTGAAGAAGAATTGTTCATTGGTGTACGCTGTGGAGGGGTAGCAACAGGAGTTGGGGTATTGTTATTTGGGTGGTATGCAGAAGAAGCTGCTGCCGTTGCAGGATCCTGGTTAGATCCAAAAGGAACAGGCATTCTCATAGGCGGTTTACGAGTTGCAGAAGGTGGAGGAGGTGGTGGATTTCTACGAGCAGCGGAAGCAGCTGGAGATGAGGTTTGCGCAGCTGGAACTGGTCTGGTAGTGGCAGAAGGAGGAGGTGCTCGTCGAGGAGCGGGTCGAGACGTAGAAGCAGTAGCACTTGGAGCTTTTCTGGCTTTCTTGGGGGTAGGGTCAGATTGAGAATTAGGGGCACAGCCTGGAGGAACACGAACAGTGCTTGACTTGTACTGGTCATCAGGTCCAGCTGTAGAATCAACTTGGAACTTGACAGTAGCTAACTTTCCAGGCTTTTTATGATATTGAATAGTGGATCCAATACGAAGTTCAAGGCCTGGACGCAGTTGTTTAAGCTGAGTCACAAGTTCGGTTTTAAACAAACACGAAATCAACGGATCAGGAGCACTTGGAGACTGCTCAGAAATTGCAAGCCAATCATCACGCAAGTTAGACATAGCCAGGTATTTAATATTGGGTATTGGAATAGCACGTTCGACAACAGAAGTTAGTTGGCGGTTAACAACTTGACTCATAATAATGTAAAACTTGGATTTAGTAAAAATAAAAGTGCGTGGCACTCTGACAGAAGAACGACCAAATTTGGAATGTAAAATCTCTCCAGTCATTGAGAATATGACACTTTCAGAAATGCCCACCGATCTCGCCATAAAACCACCAGCACTCTTGGGCTGGTTACAACCTAGATAATCACCCATGAAACGACGGTATCCGTTCAAAGATAATCTTCGGCGCTCTTTACGTCCAGCCAAAACTTGGTGACCCTTGTCACGAAGCTGCATGTAAATATCGCCACCAGCCTTATGCTTTCTCCAAGCACGTTGGATTTTAATGGCTGCATCAATCTTTTTCTTTTCGTGTCTGCGCCAGGCTCTTTGGATTCTAGATGCCATGTTGTGCCAATACATATCACGCATGTGCTCTAAAGAAAACAATGTTTCAGGAGTCTTGATGAAAACCTTTGATGTTCCCATTTGGTATTCTGATGCGGGAATACCAGCATCCTTCAAGATTTCGAGTGTGGCAGTTTGGTGGTCACCTTTCCAAATATAATCACCAGCATATGAAGTTTTGCCAGAAAGCAAATAAAACCGTTCAGTGAATTTCTCAAAAGTCTGACGGTAAGCGAAACCAGCTCTTCTAATTCTAACGTTTTCTTGCAAACCAAGATATTTGACTTGATGTAAAACCATGCGAGTGTCGTAGTCCTGTGGGTTTTTGGTTTGGTTAGGTTTGATTGTACGGATATATGATGGCTGAGCTTGAGAGAGTGTATTCATCAAATCATTAGCAGAAGATTTAATCTTGTCACTTGCGGTTTTTGGACGACGTCTAGAGTCGGTATCAACTTCTTGAGGAAATAAAGTATGTAAGAATTGATTTCCAGTCTTGGACAGCAAAACAAGCAAATCTTTCAGCAACTGGTCCTTGTTTTTGTCTGTCATTCCGTTGATGTCGTACATTACATCACCCGCATAGTGTTTAATCAAGAACTTTCCAGCACGAAGATCAAAGTGTTGATTAGAAGATAATAACGATACTCTTTGAGAAAAGTTCTGATCTGCTGCCTTTGAATCTGCGTGAGCTGTGGCAATTGAATCATTGAGCGCTGCAAAAACACCAGGAGGACGCTTCTCTTCAATTAAATCACAAACGATCTTGTTGTTGAAATACTTGATTGGAGTCCATTGAATCTTTTCGCGCACATATTCGTCCTGTTCTGTTTTTAGTGTTAATTGGATAAAGATTTGCTGGAGTTTTTCGTTGACATAATTGATACACAATTGTTCAAAACTGTTATTTTCAAAAATTTCGAAACCATAAATGTCCAAAATACCAATTGTCTTATCAAGACCAGTTTTTGCTTCAAGAGAAACATTGATGCGGTCAACAATCCAGTCAAACATATTGTTGTAAATAGCTTTTGCTAAACCATCTCTTACAGCGCGGGCTTGAACAGGATTTAATGGAACCTCATAGACAGAACCTCTTCTTCCAATACCTCTTGAGGTTTCCATGATACGTTCAGTCAAAGCCTTCTCCACATCAGCCGCATTGACTTCTAACAGATAAGCAACGAAATTAGGAACCGAAGCGTCTCTAATACTAGCATTTCCTTCTTCATTTTCCACAAAATCAATGTTACCTATCCAAAGAATAGCAGCTAAAAGTCGGAAGATCTGGTCTTGTTCAGATTGTTGGAGACCAATAATCTCCATTGATCTGATAGTCTCTTTGAAATCTGCAATATCATCAATTCCATCAACAGAAACACATTTGCTTGCTGAGGTATAGGCGTAAGCGTCTGGAGTTTGTAGACCAAATACCTCACGTTGCTGTTGTGAAGCACCTTTTGTCAATTGATAGAAAATGTGAAAGTTACGTTCGTTCTGAATCTGGCCAACGACACGAGCTTTCTCTAAAAGGTAGTTTGTAATGTTTGCACCTATAGGCTCGGCTTGGGCATTGAATTGAATTTGCAGGTATTTACCGTGACGAGATGAGTTATTATTTCTCAAAGTTTTAGCGCAACCAAACGATTCCAAAAGGGGGTTCGTAGCTAAAACCATATCTTTGATTTTTTGAATATTTGAAGACGATTGACCAGAAACTGAAGCAATATATTGCATGATTCGCTTAGCAGCTTCGGTTTTACCAGCACCGGATTCACCGGAAATGATAACACACTGGTTTTCACGATAAGACTTCATGTTGTAGTACATAGATTCAGCAACAGCGAAAACATGAGGAGGAACCTAAAAATAAACATTTCAATCGATATCAGTATGCTGAAAAGGAAGAATAATAAAAAAATCAGTTTGAAAAAAATACCTCTAATCTATTTTTGCCTTTGTATGATTCCAAAACAGCATCAGTGTAGATACCAAGATCCCTAAAAGGATTGACAGAAATCAACACATGTCCAATATATGTGTAAATAATTCCGTTTTCAAATCTTTTTTGAAGATTCTCATTAATGGCTTCATCTGAAACTTTAGACAGCAATGTCAAATCAGAAACACCAACTTCCTTCTTTTTTGCGATATCGAAAGTAGCTTTTTGAATACCATCATTTCGTTTGGGTGGAGGTTGCCGCTTCTCTCGACGGCCCATACGCGTAGTTTTGGCCATGTTTAGTAGAAAATGAGAGAAGTTCTATGAATTGAAAAGTTAGAATAGAGATTGGTGCAAAGAATGGAAGATAAAAATGAGTTGTAGCCAGTGGCAGCTTTGAAGAAAACCAAAAACGGGGCGTATCTTTGGTTATATGGCGCAGTAGTCACGTGTGTCGAATACGTAGTCAACAGAATAGGTACCTCCGACGTAGAAACTAGACGGTAGTTACTTGAGTATTTAGTTGAGACAAAAAGCAGAAAAGAGATTTGCAAGTATTACTATGCATATGTTAGACTCGGCATGACTACCAAAATGACAACTTCTTCACTCAAGTCCGTCCAAGTAGAAACCCTAACATTACTCACAAACTTCAAGCGAAAACTGTTCAGTAACAATAAAACAAGTACATTGTTGAAGTATGTCAGGTTAATTGAGCTATTTTTTACACTGTATCAAAGAGTTGAATGACCAATTTTGATTTTTGAGATTGGATTTTCGTTCTTGAAAATCACATCCTGATTGAACAAGATAAATCTTTTACACTGATAAATTTCAAAAACGTCATAACTTCAACCCAAAATCAAACAAGTTAACAATTTAAAAGCATGAATAAACTTTGGCTTCATTGATATCTCTAATGTACCAAAAAAAACTGCAAAAAAGAACCTGAAGAAGAAAAATGAGAGCGGTGGGGTTCGAACCCACGCCTCTTGCGAGACCAGCACCTGAAGCTGGCGCCTTGGACCACTCGGCCACACTCCCTTAACAAATTTTGTTGCAATCACAATTCATATACTAGTTTTTATATACTTATTAAATTTTACAAGAAATAGCGGAAAACTATTATTTTTATTGCTTTTCTAGCTTTATTTTTATATATTTAGCCTTCAAGTCTTTTTTCAAGGTTTTTCGACTCAAAAAAGTCTAGTATGTGCTGTCAAATTGGGTTTGCATCCAAAACAATGGGAAAAATACCGACGAGGATTTCCATAGACAGAGCTCCTGGGAATCCTAAAACCTTTATGATAAATTTCAAGCAGCTTTTTATTTGACTTTTTATACTTTAAATTGGAATTTCATAAAAAATCAATTATAAACTAATCATGAAGCCAAAACGAAAAGCTTAGAATATACTAAGGCTTCTCTGTTTCTCCGACATTAGCTTTAATCCTAAAATACCAATTAACGCAGACATATGTCAATGGATGGTTTTAAAATTTTGCAATTTTCGTAATCCGTGAGCGACTTTGAAACGAATGTTTAAAAATCAATATTCGTTTATTTCGTACGAATAAAAATATTTGGCAAATAGTATACAAAACACGCAGGAAGTATAAGCGACTGGGCTAGACTATTGTAGAAACTGAACCTATCAGCATTATTTCTTTTTGTTTACAATCACTTAAGTTGGATTTCGACATGATTCTGTGTAACTTTTGAAACTAAAATAAGTCAATGTATCCCAAAATGTAGGCTTGAAATATTTGCTATAACCCAAGCGTGAAAAAAAGAGTCAATTGAGAGAATAATCAAACCCAGATGTAGCTTAGAAACTTGGGAATACATTTTTAGGAGCATACAGAAAATGCCAGATCTAAATTATAAAAAAACTGATTAATATTATCATTTCTTCTCTCTTTCCTTTACTCATCCTCTCTATACTAAACATAGTATATTGAATGGCATTTTTACAATGTCGACTTGCTTCATCCCATCTGATATATCACTATCAACTACTCAGCTTCTTCCATTGCAAAACACAAGGCAATTATCTATGGCTTGTAACCTAACTCGCAAAATTCTAGATCCAGTTATCTATAGAAAGGTCACCATTTCTGATGAATCGATTACTACTGAAAGATCCCTTTCTTAATGGAATAGATACTAGATACAATATTCTATATCATGGCCCCAGCATCCATTTCTGTTTGCTGCTGACATTCCAAAAAATTATTTTCTCGCAGAAAAATCTATATCATGTATCAATTTAGTATATTCGTTCAACCGTCAACGGCTTGAGGCCATATTGCATTTGTGTCCGATTAGTTTTCAACATTTGACGACTGTTTGTTTATCAAAAATGCACCTATCTCGTCATGAAAATTGGCATACCGTCAATATCTACTCATAAATTCATACCAAAAGTGGACTTAGTCTCATAATTGATCTTGACGATATCGTTCCATCCACTCAGAAAGTTGTTTCATTTAATATATGGAATAGTCGGGCAACCCCACGTTAACATCCTGAAAATTACCAATCTTTGAAAGTCCTCGACTTTTCTCCTCTTCATACTAGAATTGAACAAGTTAGTATAATCAAACATTAAAACTTCTCCCTAATTTGCAAAAAGTTTGAATCTTTCAAATTGATGCTTTATTTTTCCAAGTCACATGTGAACTAGAACCTCGATATCAGTTGTTTGAGGTTGATATTAACATTCCGCAACTGTGCTTTATACACAGCAACGGTATCCAACGCTTCAAAGATGCTGTTGGCCAAAGCAAAATCACCGTCCCATGTATCACTAAATTGGCATTATCTGAAAATGTGATAGAGCCAGGCTCACGGAAAATTCTCCTTTACCGTGACTCGTCTGGAGAATTGTTATATTTATCTCATGACTGTTTTGACTTGATCAAAAATGTAACGATGCCCAATTTAACTCAAGCTATTCATGACAGCACTGGGATCTGGGAAGGTTCTTGTAAATCACAGGTCATTTTGAATCCCAACTCCGCAAGTTCTTTGGTATCACTTACACTAGACTAACCAATTTCCGGATACACAGTATTTTTGAAATCTAATTGCAAGTTTCCCAAGTTGAAAAGACTAACACTCTGGCATCCTCACCATTAAGATTTTACGGACGATGAGATTTTTAAACCAATAGACTTCTTGCTTGCCTGTGCCCAAAGCAATTTGAAAGCGTTTCATGAAGACACTACTGACTTGACGCCTCTAATGATCAGCAACATGTTTTCTAGATGTCAAATGTGGAACAAAAAAATTTGCCAGTTATACACGCTTATCAAAAAGCCTACAGATATATTCAAACAGAAATACCGCAAGTGTATTATTAGCAATACTGTAACATTACGAGAGGTACGCTTTCAAATGCAACATAAATGGCTTTATTCGTCATCTACCAGTAAATTACATGAATACTTTTTGATCGAAGCCATCTATAAAAAGCTGGTGGAATTTGAGTCTCTTTAGACAGTTGATTTAACAGGACTTTGTCCATCACCTTACTCGCTAAATCTTGAGCATTTTCTGAAAAAGCACAAATCAATCGAGGGAATACATTATCACATGTTTAGACGAAGGAGGTTATCGCTAGAAGTGTTTTGTCATTACTCTTGTTTTGAAAACAAAATTCAAATAGTAGATGAGGTTTTTTATATGTTGAATCAAAAAATAAAAGGATTTGTCCCAAATCAGAAAAATGGAAGAAGTAGCGAAATATTTTTTCGACCTCATCCTAAAATATCTATATATAATATATTGAATCTATTGAATTTTAAGCACAAGATAAAACGATGCAAATGAAAAACTAAATAAAGCATAAGGAAACTTATATGATTAAAATCTTTTGAAATTATAAGCAATGAAAGATTAAAAAAGAGGGGGGAATGTTTGTGCCATCATAGCGCTGGAAATGCTTCTTCCATCGTTTTGGGGGCAGGGTTTGGCATTTTTTTGCGAGCACTTCCAAGCAAAGCTTCTTTAGCTTGTCTGATCTGTATTTCTATTTCGTTATTACCCACATCAACTGGTTGACTGCTTTGTCTGGCAGCCAAAGCTTTTCTAGCACTTGCAGGCTGAAGTGGAGAAAGCTTGATTGGAGCATGAGTGGCAGGCGGTAACTTGAACTCGTCTCGTGTCATATCAAAGCTTGCCATTTTATAAGCAGGTTTTTGGCAATTTAGTTGCAACGCTTTGCTTGCTTTCATGTCCAACACATCGTTTCCTTTTTTGCTGCTACCTGGAGCTTTCAGCGAACGGCCGGCAGAGCCAGTATTGCTTGAGTTGAAGGGTTGATTGAATGATGGCAAACGGCTAGCGATTGAAGATGCAGCAGGGACACTCATACACATCTTGCGAGCATATTCACGAGCAGCATCTGTGTCGGCACGGTGCCCTTCTGGTGGACCTTTTTGGATGGCAGGGGTATACGAAAGCGAGTTACGGCTAAGAGCTGCAACAGTTCCAGGCCTGCGTTGAAGATGTCTATTGCTATGTGTAGGAGTTTCAATTTTAAGTGCCGAGCGATGAGTGGGTGTACCAGGAGGTGTGATAAGAGGCGATTCTTCTTCTGGTGCAGGTACAGGTTTGTCTTGGTATTTGTCAGAAGGTGTTTTGGGTTTATGCTTGAGTTTTCGTCGTTTGTTGGGGCTTCGATATGATCCGTCTGGATTTTCGGTATCTGACAATCCAGACTCAGAGTCTGATGACGAAAGGCCGTACATTTCCTTGTCAACCATGCTTGCAACTTCTTCTAACGTCACAGAATCGTAAATTCTTAAACCTGTTAGCGTTCCAGCTTTTTTCAGTTTCAACAAGTCTGGCACTTTTTCAGCAAGTAAACAAATAGCGTCTTCTGCTTCTTGGGGACTCATCGGCGCACCGCTTTTATAACTAACAGCCATTTGACTAAAAGAAAGCCCTGAATTCGAGTTGAAACTTGAAAAGCTGGTGCTGGAGCCATTAGCCCTAATGCTGTCAACAACAACTTGAACTGCACGTTCCAGAGATGTGACAGCTACCGATACTGAACCTCGACGCATTCCAATAATGATAGACGCTACTGCTGGAACTTTGCTTAAAATGTAAGCGTAATACTGAATATCCTTTTGCTGAAGTCGGAAAGATACATTTTGTTCCTCATCATCATCATCCTGACCTAACTTGTCGTCGTCTGTTGTTGGACGAGTAGGTGATCCAAATGGGTCTTCGCCATCTGGTCTAGTTCTTTTACGGGGTGAAGTCGCCGGTGCACCAAAGTCAGGATTACTTATATTTGACAATGAAGAAAGTCTAATGCCTTTATTTTTGTTTCCTTTTGTAGGAGACAATGGAGGAAATGTGTTTTCAAGCTGGTCAGCTAATTGTTTTTTGGTGTTTTCTTCTTTGGCTTTGATTCTGGCTAAAAGAGAAGCTCCGGATGGTGAAAGCATTAGTGGTTCAGTAAGAGCTGCTCTGTTTTTAGAACGAGGAGTGCCAGGAACACTTTGGATGGATGATGCAAATTGGGAAGGGTGAAGGTTGATGGAACGCTGCGGAGATGTTAGTAAGGAAATCATAGACTCACGCATTGGAGAACGGGTTGGTGAGCGAGTTGGTGAACGGGTAGGCGAACGGTTTGGAGAACGAGTCGGCGATCTGTTAGGTGTACTCGCTCGATCAAGTCTACCCTGCTGGTCACGCATTTCTCTTGTAGGTCTTACTGGACTTGTGGGTGCCTCGTCAAAATTAGGCATGGTAGGAATTTCATGTAAGCTGGCACTAGGACTAGCACAAACCATGCTACCGCTAAATGAACGAAAATTGTTTCCATTCCCAGTACGAGGAGGGAGTCCCAGTGCTTTTCGTTTGATGGGAGAATCACGTTTAGTAGGAGATCCTGGAGGTTCATTGAAAGAAACGGTTTTAGTGGGTTTAACGAACGTTTTCAGATCACAATTGTCTTCGTTTTTATCGTTATCAATGTTGTTCCCTTTTTCTTCACCAAATTCCTCTTCAACTCCATAATCATCAAGGCTAACTGTGGCCGGCTCAACTGGTAACTCGTGCAAAGGAGCAAGCGGAATTGAAGATGTGCCAGACGTGGAAACACTGGCAGTTGGGTCAGGAAACTCTTTAGCAAGCCATTCGTTGCATTTATCTAGGAAAACTTGTCTTCGTTTTTGAGGGGATTTTGGTGGAGCTGGTGCTGCAGTAATTGGCTCTGATTCAAGACCCGAATTCAATTTCTGTTCAAAGCTCAAAACAGAAGATCCAAATTGGACAGTTACTGAGTGCCCGTCAACTTTGGAGATGCCAAGATAGTAAGCGCCTGACCAGATTGTGTTGATTTTTTGCAAAGTGTCAAGCTCCATATGGATTTTGGAATGCTGAGCAACACGCTCTTTAAGCAATTTAAAAGTGATTGGTGCAGTTGAGGAAATGGAGTAAAGCATAATGCTGGTATCAATCGAAACTAAACATGAATGAAGGTGTTTGAGGGTATCTTCAAGTTTGATTTTAGCTGAAGACTCACGCTTAGGTTTTTCTTTTTTGGGAGATGTAACGGAAGTTTGGTTGGAAAAAGGCTTGCATTGGTTTTCTAAAGACGCAATCAAAGAAGCTGGAATGATACGAGATGCGAGCCGAGGGTACCATGAAAGAGTGGTAAATGGATGCTTACGAGCAGCGAAAAGAAAAATAGACATGCCAATTTTCTTGAAAATATCAACTGGGTCAGGTTCTGTAGGGTAGTCTATATTTTTGAGTTTTCGATCTTTGGCTGTTCTGCGAGCTTGCGATGCAATGGGTCGAGCTAGTTTAAAGTTGTTTAAGACAAAGTCGACAGAAACAATTTGAGAAAAAGTGGTAATATGCAATGGTGAATTGAGTTTAGAAGGTTGTTGTAAAAGTTTAATGGTAGCAGATGTGCAAATATTTTGGGTTAAAGCTTGAAGATATTTACTGCATGTGACAATTAGGGAATTGTTTGGAATTTGGGATATTAAAACGCTAGTTCCGTCAAACTTTTGCGCAATAAATGGAATTTTAATGGTATCAGTTTTGGTCGTATTTTTAAGCGAGATAAAAGTAAGAAGTGCGCCAGCGTCTGAACCAAAGGCAGACGAAATTTGAGCAAAATCATCATCTTCTACTTCGATTATGGTATCTGCATTATCTTCAGGTTTGACAATACGTTTTGATAACTTGACTCTGTGGACATCGTTTCTGGTATCTCTGTCAAACAAATGCTGAAATGTTCCGCCATTCTTGTTTCCTCCGAGTGCTTCGGCAATAAGCTCGTCTAAAAGTTTGTATGAAAACTGAGCCATTCCTTCAATATAGTCCTTCATAGCTGTCTTGAACCCAGGAAGAGAAGCGTTGGAAGGCCACTGATTAGGACCTTTGAGCATACTGTAAATATCGTTTTCATTAGTTGGCTCTTCAATTTCATTAATAAAATCACTGGTAGGGTCGTCAAAATATGAGCTGGAAGGTTGAGTTTTTTGCAAACTTGGAAGAAGATGTGTTGTTGGAAGCGTGTCGACTCCAAAGACAACTTCTTCATCGTAGTCATTGGTTGGAGTAGTAGTGAATGGATCAACAATATTAGGGTTAAGAACAGGAAAAACTGAATCCAGTGATGGTATTGAAGATTCAATTGGTTCACAACTTTCAAGGCCACTTGTAGAGGTTGTTGAAAGCGTGTCTTTGTTGTTGTAATACCCACGAAAGTGTCGAGATTTGGCTATGCTGATTCTATCTTTTGCAATTGAAGGCATATCGAAAAACTGGGAATTGTAAGCATTAGTTATTTGAGACACTAGCTCAGGGTTTATATAGTCCTGGTAGTTTGACAAGACAAAAAAGCCGTCGTTGATAAGAGCATTGCGAAGTTGTTCTAATAAATGGGACTTTGTGAGAGGAGAGAATGCAAGTTGAAGGTCAATAGTTGTAAAAGACATGGCGACATTTATGGATACCGGACTCAAAGTAAAGAAATCGGTTATCTAATGGATTACCGGTGAATCTGTAATGAAATGAAGAGAACAAAAAAATATTTTCAAAGTTGATTTGGTTTGTTTATTTTTGGAGAAAAATTGAAAGAGGCATTACTCGTTTAGGAAATTTGAAAAAAGTCAACAAAAAAATGTTGTCATGGTTATGGTCATGTGATTATCATATGACTGGTTATGAAATTTATGAGAGCTATTTATTTCATGCATTGAAACTCAAATTTTTAACTTCAAAGTTAACTTTTTGCTTCAGCCCCACCACTGTCGGGACAAAGTCCGCAAAATCCGGGGAAAATTGCCACTCAGGCCGGGTAACCCAACGTTGAGTCAAAACCATTCACGTGATGGAACGCTATAGAAATTCCGCGGTAAGGACCCCATTTACGGCTTAACGTTGAGGTTTTTTTACCCTGCTTTTTATATATAAATTAACAATTGCCCTGAAAATTTTTCCTTTTTACTTATTCTTTTTTTCCTTTCAAGACCTTTAGTCTCTTCATTTGTACATATTTTCATCATATATATAATATAAACATGTTGGCTTCAAGATTTGCCCGCTCTGCTTTCAGAAGCGTAAGTACTGCTTTTTTTTTAGGTTGAACAGCTTTTGCTGAAAACCAGCCAATCAGAGTCAACCTTGCAACTTTCGAACTAAGCAATTGGAAATTTCAGTGAAAAATACCAAAACTTGGAATGAACTCTTTAGATCTCAAGAGATTGAAAGAATCATTTGAAATTCATCTGAAAGCCGATAAACCACTTATGAATCAACCCTCTAACCTTAAAATTTCACTGTTTTTTATAGTCTAAACTCACTCCTATTCAAGCCCGTTTGAACTCTACCAAGGTTCAGGGTTCCGTCATCGGTATTGATTTGGGTACTACCAACTCTGCCGTTGCCATTATGGAAGGTAAGGTCCCCAAGGTCATTGAAAACGCCGAGGGTGGACGTACTACTCCTTCCGTCGTCGCTTTCACCAAGGACGGTGAGCGTCTTGTTGGTGTTGCTGCTAAGCGTCAGGCTGTCGTCAACCCTACCAACACCTTCTTCGCCACCAAGAGATTGATTGGTCGTCGATGGGAAGATGCCGAAGTTCAGAATGATATCAAGCAGGTTCCATATAAGATTGTCAAGCACTCTAACGGTGATGCTTGGCTCGAGGCCAATGGCGAGGAGTACTCTCCTGCTCAGATTGGTGGTTTCGTTCTCAACAAGATGAAGGAAACTGCTGAGGGTTACCTCGGAAAGACTGTTAAGAACGCTGTCGTTACTGTCCCTGCTTACTTTAACGATTCTCAGCGTCAGGCCACCAAGGATGCTGGTCAGATTGTTGGTCTTAACGTTCTCCGTGTTGTCAACGAGCCTACTGCCGCTGCTCTTGCTTATGGTCTTGACAAGAACGAGGACAAGGTTGTCGCTGTTTTCGATCTTGGTGGTGGTACTTTCGATATTTCCATTCTTGAAATCCAGAAGGGTATTTTCGAAGTCAAGTCTACCAATGGTGATACCCATCTTGGTGGTGAGGATTTCGACATTGCTCTCGTCAGATACATTGTTGAGCAGTTCAAGAAGGAGAGCGGTCTTAACCTCGAGAATGACCGTATGGCCATTCAGCGTATCCGTGAGGCTGCTGAGAAGGCCAAGGTCGAACTTTCTTCTTCCCTCAAGACTGACATCAACCTTCCTTTCATTACTGCTGATGCCTCTGGTCCTAAGCACATCAACCTTTCCATCTCTCGTTCACAGTTTGAGAGCTTGACTGACGGTTTGGTCAAGCGTACTGTTGACCCCGTCAAGAAGGCTCTTAAGGATGCTGGTCTTAAGGCTAACGAAATCGACGAGGTTATCCTTGTTGGTGGTATGTCTCGTATGCCCAAGGTTGGTGAGACCGTCAAGACTCTTTTCGGCCGTGACCCCAACAAATCCGTCAACCCCGATGAGGCTGTTGCCATTGGTGCTGCTATCCAGGGTGCCGTCCTTGCTGGTGAAGTCCAGGACGTTTTGCTTCTCGATGTTGCTCCTCTTTCTCTCGGTATTGAGACCCTTGGTGGTGTCTTTACCCGTCTCATTTCCAGAAACACTACCATTCCTACCAAGAAGTCTCAAGTTTTCTCCACTGCTGCCTCTGGCCAGACCTCTGTCGAGATCAGAGTTTACCAGGGTGAGCGTGAGCTTGTCCGTGACAACAAGTTGATTGGCAACTTTACTCTTTCCGGTATTCCCCCAGCCCCCAAGGGTGTTCCCCAGATTGAGGTTACCTTTGACATTGATGCTGATGGTATCATCAATGTTTCCGCTAAGGACAAGGGTACCAACAAGGATGCTTCCATCACTGTTGCTGGTTCATCTGGTCTTACTGACAACGAAATCGACAAGATGGTTAAGGATGCTGAGAAGTACGCTGAGCAAGACAAGTCTCGCCGTGAATCCATTGAGACTGCCAACCGTGCTGACTCCATCATGAACGAGACTGAGAACTCTTTGAACGAGTTTGAGTCCCAGGTTGACAAGACCGAGGCTGACAACATCCGTGCTAAGATTGCTGAGCTCCGTGAAGTCGTTGCTCGTGCTCAATCCGGTGAAGAGGTTGACTCTGCCTTGATCAAGGAGAAGACTGACGAGGTCCAGAACGCTTCCTTGAAGTTGTTTGAGCAGATTTACAAGTCTAAGCAGAATGACAACAACAAATCTTCTTCTTCCTCTTCTGAAGAGAAGAAGGAGTAAATTAACAGGATTTATGACTACGAATGAAAACAAAAACTCATAATACTAATAATAAAAATAATGATGATGTAATATTAAAGTTGGTTAATGTATGGATAATGAGGATTTAACTGGAAATCGTTGTGGCCTTATTATCTGGTGTATATAGTTGAAAATAAAATAGAAAACAAAAAAATTGAAATTAAGCCCGAAAGAGTCATGTGAAGATGGTACGAGCGGCTGAGCTAAGTACGCGCGCACGCTGGGCTCAAAAACAAAAGAAACGAGTCTCCACACTAGTCAAGGCTAGAGGGATTTGCTACCAGTCTACTTTCTCTTTCTACATCCAACTTTTGACTTGTTTTGACTTTCACACGATTAATTTTAGGCATTCGAACCAACTCAATCCATATTATTAACGTATACTTTTGATTATTCTCTATTAGATATAAAGTTTTCATCATGAGTCCGTCCGATGAACGGCTGAAGATCTCTGTTGCTCAGAAAAAGGCCATCCGGGCATTTTATCGTTCCCAGGGCTTGAAAATAGGTCACAAACACGTCCGAACCTGGTTCAAGGAACAATACAACATTGAACTCCCCTTTAGCACTATTTCCAACATTCTTTCTAGCAAATTCGACCGTCTCGACTTTCTTGGAACTGATTACGACGAGAGTAAACGATGTCGACCTCCCAAATATCCCGATTTAGAAGTCGCACTTGCTGAAGTGCTGCTCAAAAGTCGAGCGTGTGGATTTGAAGTGTCTGGTTCTATGCTGGTGGAAGTGGCGAATATTGTGTGGACAAAGATCCCAGCATACCAAAACATTCAATGCCCTTCATTTTCGGGTGGCTGGTCTGAAAAGTTCAAAGTCCGTCATAAAATCAAGACCCGGTCTGTTATTGGTAATGCTGCTTCGTTTTATCCATCAATCTCATCTGCTACTGTTCCGCCCGCACTCAGTTATCAGGTCGGGTCCGGATCTCATTCACTGAACCCATACATGTCTGGTTCCTTTAATACCCAACTAGTGTATAATCAGGCATACTCCATGGCTCCGCTATCCACTCCTTATCAAGACCAACGCGGCTTGTCAAAACGCTCTGCTTCGTTTTCGTCACCAAGTCTGCAACAACTACACCAAAATGAAAACTTCTCATCTTCGTATATCCTTCCTGATGGTTTAATGCCTCAACCCAATCACCACGTTCGATCTTTTTCTACTTCGTTTCAGTCTGGAATGCCTTTTAACCAGCAACAATCCTTGTCTGCTAGTAAAGTCGCTGATACTAAACAATCTTTTAATCAGCTTTTGAATACCATAGCCAGCTACTCACCTAATGACATTTTCACAATGAACGAAACGATTTTATCCTACCGTGCTGCTCCTACTCCTCATGATATCAAAAAAGCCACTTCTTCTCGTAAATCTTTTGAAACTGTTTCGGTCGCACTCTGTTATAACGCGTCTGGGTCTGAACGGCTGATCCCATGGGTAATTGGGCATGTTTCCAATCCTTCATCTCTTCAAATAGCAAGCTTCACAAACACCCTGGACGAGTCTCGTCCCGTGGCAAACTCTGCTGCTCACGCTGTTCCGCTGGGTCATCCGCTGGGTATTGGAACGGGGTTCTCAACATATGACTCGGTCGAAGGTACTCTATATTCTGCAAACTCTATTGGGTGGATGGGTATGGCCGATTTCAGGTCTTGGTTAAGATGGCTGGATTCTCAAATGGAAGGTCGGTCTGTGCTTTTGATACTAGACCCTTTCAAAGCTCACGAAGTTGGATATCAAAGCATGATCCCTATGCTGCGAAACGTTTCTGTCGAGTTTCTTCCTGGGTATTTGTCAAACAGGTACTTGCCACCTGATTTGGGTGCCATTTATAATTTCAAGGCTGAGTATCGCCACACTTTGTTGAAGTACCTCACTTTGGCGTCTGAAAATAAGTGGAACGAAGCTGCAGATCTTCTTCCTGCTGGATACTCAAAAGGCCCTGTTTCTGGAGCTGTTGCTGATGAAGCAGTACGTATTTTTAATGCGTGTTCTGCTCACGAAAACTTACCGCCCACTATGCCACATGACCTTTCAGGACCTGATGATTACTTGCCTATTGGCTCTCCGCAAGCGGTCCTCAACTCCATAAATCTTCATATTGCACTTTATTGGATTGCAAGTGCTTGGAAAAACGTACCAAAACCTCTTTTGCAGGACTCATGGACAAGATCAGGCCTCTTGCCGCAAAAATACCAGCTCCAACAACCTGATTATACCTACCTGGAAGTTACAGACAATGCCCTGGCCAATATAAGCGGGGCTCCGATAACTTCTGTTCCTGTCAACGTTTCGGCGTCTGGCCCGACATATGTTCCACAATCAACTCTTGACAGTATTACTAGCATGACTCAAAATCTTCAGTCAACGCTGGCACCAGAACTGTTTGCCCCACAAATGTCTGTGAATGAGTTTGGCTTGTCCACAACTTATGCTTCTTTTCCTGCATATATGTACGTAGCACCGGTTGAAGAGTATTTCCAGGAATACCCTTCTGAGTTTGTAGACATTGCAACTGCTCCGTTCCAGCCACCTGTTTCTCCAAACGAGCATTTGGCTCGAGCAGCTGCCGTAACTGGCCCCATCCCTCTTTCTCTTGCACTACGTGCTATTGATTCTCTGCTTCAGACGTCTAGTAGTAGCCCACATGAATCACAACTACAGCAACTCAAGAATATGTATGAGGGCCAATATGGAGAAGCAAAAACGAAGTTTTTGGACGCCCAACGACACCTGGAAAGCGTCGTGTACCAACACCGCAAACCTTCAATTCCGTCTGGTTCTCAGTCTTCTCGTGGAATGTTTGAATGGCCAGGCTCTACTTTTAAAAGCCCTACATCTCCACACAATACATCCTATCCAGGCTCTTTTTTCCCTCCAAACTCTCCAAAGCGTCGCAGAACCAGTTCTCACTCTTCTACTATTTCATCAGGTTCCTCATCCTCACTTTCGTACCCACTATCCACTTCTTCTTCAACTGACTCTTTTGTGCATGGTTCTTCTTTCACTTCACCGAGTGGCATTTCAAATTCTGCATTTTCTAGCGCATACCCTCCCACTTCATCATCTGCTAACCAACGACGTCGTCAAAGTTCTTCTGTCAGTGATGCCTCAATAAAGAGTCCAGTTTTGATGAGCTCGCCGTCAATATCATCAAACATTCCAAGCAGCCAGAGTATGAACTATATGAGCAGAAATAGCAGTTTCTCAGGTCAAAACACAGCGTTGAGTCCAATTTCTGGACATGCTGCAATGCTACCGATGCCTAGTTCAAGTATTAGTAATAGTAATAACAGTAACGGAAGCAACAACAGCAACAATAGTGGCAGTAGCAATAACAATGGAATGATGATGGCGGCAGCTAGTAATGAAATGAATCCTACTACATTACAATTTGCGCTTAATCCGTTAAATTTTAATCTTGTTTCACAATCTAATGCAAACACAGGCAGCAGTTATGGATTCAATCAGGGTATGGAAAATAACCAAATACCAGGCGCAAGCAATAGTACTAGCAACAACAGCAATGGAGCCAACACGACAGGACCTAATCATGGAGGTATTTCTCTTTCTCCATTAACAATGGCAAATGGTGGCAGCAACGGTAACACTAACTCTTCTATTCCTCCCTTCTCATCAACATATTCTAACCAATTCAACTACCAATCGTCAACATCGTCAAGCAGTTTGTTGAACCGTCGTCATTCGACCAATCCTTTGGGTTCTGGCAGCGGATATTCAATAAACGGGTATAATAATAGTAATACTAATAACGGCAGTAATAATAACGGTGTTGGTAATGGTAATGGGCAGTATGGCTATAGACACAATAATTCAGTGTCTGGGGTATCTTCGGGGTATGGAAACAGTGGTGTTGGTAGCAGTGCTGGGTCAGGATATTCATTCAGGAACAACAGTACAGGATCAGCAACATATGCAACTAATTCATATGGAGGAGGAGGAGGAGGAGGAGGAGGAGGGTATCCTTCATTGAGCAGCAACTATATTCATTTCAATAACTTGAACACTTTGAACAACCTGGGTAGTTTGAGCAATCTTAACAGTATGAACAGTTTGTTGAACCCGCTAAAATACGAATCGGCAAGTGCAGGTTCGCCACCATTGCAATCATCTATTCATACTCCTTCTTCTTCCTCAGCGGCTTCTTCTGGTGCTGGTGTATCTGTTGCTTCGTCTTCAGAGGCTGGAGGACTTGCTGGAATGCCTCAAGAAATTACAACTAACAGTAGTCTTTCAAATCAGTTGTCGAGTAGTGCATCCAACACTCCTGCAACAACAATTTCAAACGTACTGGAAACAGGATTGGGATCAAATAATAACAATGGTCATCCTCATCAACAACCTGCAGCAACGTCAGTAAGTGGAAATAACGCTGCTGCTGCTGCTACTGGAAATAATGGAGGACTGACTGATGCGCCGTGGTATCGATAATTTTGTGGAAAAAAAGCACATTACTGAATTCCAACGCTAACAAAAAAAAAGCACATCGTTGTTGCAATGTGTTCAAAATAAAGGGAAAAAGCTTATCTGATGAAAAAATAATAAAAGTTAAGAAATATTAAGGTGAAAAAATTAAAGCAAAAATCATCTTATCCCAATAAATGATACAAGGCGGTGTGTCTTTAGTATGCTCCAAACAGCTAGAAATAATGGCATTTATTTTTTTGATTTTTCACCATTTTTTTTTTTTTTTGGTTTTTCTCCAACAACATACTTTTTTTTCACAATTTTTACTGTTTTTGGATAAGATTTGTAAATGTATGGGTTAGGCAAAACAAAAAAGTCGGTTCAATTATTGGGTTTGAAGGCTTCAATTGTTGATTTACAATGAACTCTTTCATTGTTACATCCTTGATGAATAATATTGATTATTCTTATTGGTCTCATCTTTTTGATTTTTTTTTTGTTTATTTTTTATTTATTTATATTTTTTCTTTATTTCATTTTCATTTGTATATGAAATCATTTTTTTAATTTTTATTTGTTTGTTTTAATATTGGAATCTCTTTTGTTTTTTTGTTATTTCTAATTGCTAAGTATACGACAAAAGTTTAATTATGTTTTATTTGTTCATATTTTTTGTTTTAATATATATTTTTTCATAGGGAATAATTTAATTGTTTATATATTTAACAAAAACTTGATAATAAACTCTGGAGATCATAAACAACGAAAAAGACGTTGAACAATGAACTGTGAAAAACCTGGAGTTGAAGATGAATAATAGTTTGCTCATACAATCACTAAGCGTGACTGATATATTACAAACCTTTACTAATCAAAGATAAGATGTATACATTTTCCTCACCTAATATACCTGTTGCTTTTTTTTGGGTGGTGTGTATGTGCGTGGTAAGTGCTGCTACTGCTGCCTACTATTTCCCTTTACTCTTTACTTTAACATATTATCAAACCTTTATTTTTGATCTTCGGTGATTTTACTACAAATCATTTATTATCAAAGGTTAAGCTACCCAGTTATAAACTATCACTACTTTGATTTATTATAATATTCACAATGCCTGCTACAGTTGCTCAATCTCTTAGTGACAACCAAGTATGTCTTTTTACTTTCTTGAATTAAGTGTTTCTGTATATCTATAATTGTGGTATCAATTGGAGAAAACGAGATATCTAGACTGTGTATTCATATATACATAAATCCATATTCTCAATCATAATAAAGAAGAGATAACTAACCATTGTACCTTTGACGATTCTTTTGCTCGTTTTTTTTTTGTGTGTGTTTTTCGTTGTTTAGGTCGCTAGTGAACTCAAGAAGATGGTTGAGTTTATCAAGAAAGAGGCTGATGAGAAGGCTAAGGAGATCCATTTGAAGGTGAGTTTTAATACTTATTACCTAATAATCAATAATTAATACCCAAGAGTAAACATACTAACCCTCACTTACTATCAGGCTAATGAAGAATACGAAATTGAAAAGGCCAGTGTTGTTCGTTCCGAAACTGCTGCCATTGACGCTCAATATGAACGCAAGTTTAAACAGGCTTCGCTCGCACAGCAGATTGCCAAATCCACCATTGCCAACAAGACCCGACTAAAAGTTTTAGAGGCCCGTGAAGACGTTGTCAACCAAGTGTTTTCCGACGCACAGACCAAGCTGGCAGAGCTGGCCAAGGATACCGACAAGTACAAGAAGGTGTTGGAAGGACTTATTGAAGAAGGTGCATTTGCATTGCTTGAGCCAAGCATCAAGGTCAAGGTCCGCAAGGCGGATGCTGATCTTGTCAAGGGTTTGTTTGGCACAGTTGAAGAGTTTTATAAGGAAAAGACTGGCAAAGAAGTCAAGCTTGAGTTGGCTGAAGACACTCTTGGAGAAGACGTGGCTGGTGGTGTTATTATCACCAACTCCTCTGGCAGAATTGAAGTCAACAATACTTTTGAAGAACGTTTGAAGATTCTTTCTGAGCAATCGCTTCCTGCTATTCGTTTGGGAATCTTTGGTCCTACTCCTACCAGAAAGTTTTTGAATTAAAGAAAAAATCAAAAATATTAATACCACTCACATATACCTAAATGTTTAATATATATAAATATATGAAGTAATAATAACTGTCAGTTTATAACTATATTCGATGTATATTTTGTTGGATTTGAATGATTAAAATGAACTAATTTTGTATGGTTGAATAATTAGGTCTAGTTAGGTTAACGTGTGTTGGATTTTATCATACGGCTTGAATTTTTTTTTTTTCTTGCTCTCTGACTTGAAACTCTTTTTATACATTTATTTTTTTTTTTATAGCTCAAATGCATACTTGAAAATACTTGAAAACTTCAATATTATTCAATAAATATATGAACAAATTTCAAAATTTACTATCTCAAAACAAGCATGCTTCTAGAAAGCTTTTGGGCTGTCTAGAAAGAAGCTCGAGTACTAAGTTGTCCCGAACAGAACCCTTCAGATTACAGCATGTCAGACCTAATCAATCAACTAGTTTAGCCTTCAACAACCACTTCCACTCACACAGCTTTCACAGTATACAAAGCATTCGACATATTTCTACATCTTCGTCAACTCAAAAAAGAAAAATCGATATCGGCCACCAGTATCCAATTAATTCATCATCACCATCATCATCTACACAGCATACCATTTCCAAAGGCTTGCTAGATACTACACTTTCCTGCACCACCATTGACGAAACAGGACATGTGGTAGCAGTGAGCCAAAGCATCCCCAAAACCCGCTTTCTTTCCGAAAACAAGTTATACGCTCGCGATTTGCGCAGTATTGATCGAACACCTGTCAGTATCATTCCATGCATTCTTGTGCGTGACGAAAGTATTTTAGTCAACTTGCTGCATATCAAAGCTATGATCAAGTATAACAAAGTGCTTGTTTTTGATACGCATGACAGTAGTGAAAAGAATAATGCTAAATTGTCGCTGTTTATGTACGACTTGGAGTCTAAACTACAGGCTCCTCTGGATGGAGATTGTGGCGATGGTGCTGCGAGTGCAAAAAGTAGTGGAGGGTCAAGTTCTTATAAGCAAACATTTGAAATGAAGGCACTAGAATTGATCCTTATGAACGTTTTATCAACGCTGGAAACCGAAATGAAAGCACACGTATCAATTGTCAATGAAATTCTGGCATCCCTGGAAGACCACATTGATCGTGATCAACTCAAAGAGTTGCTGATTCGAAACAAAGCATTGTCAAAGTTTCATCAGAAATCGTCTTTAATTCGAAATGTTATTAACGAATTGCTGGATAATGATGATGATTTGGTTGGAATGTATTTGACTGAAAAACATGATATTGCATGTGAAAAAGATACCAAGAAGGATCCCCAGATTGATTCTAAAGCTGATACGAGTGGTTCAGCTACTGCTACACAAAATACTAAGTCTTCAAATACCTCAGTTCATATACCCACCTCTGCACATCCCACAAGAAGTCTTGATGACCACGCAGAAGTTGAACTTCTTCTGGAGTCATACTACAGTCAGTGCGAAGAAATCGTGCAGCAAGCAGGCCAAGTCATTTCCAATGTCAAAAACACTGAAGACATTATCAACATTATCCTCGATTCCAACCGTAACTCGCTCATGTTGATGGAACTTAAAGTCACGATTGGAACTCTTGGCTTCACCACTGGAATGTTTTTTGCGTCGCTATACGGTATGAATTTGGAAAACTATATCGAGGAAACGTCATGGGGATTTGCAGGAGTTACTGGCTTTATCACAGTGATAACTGCGGCAGTCACTGTCTATAATTTTAAACATCTGCAGCGAGTACGTAAAATGACCATGGCAGGAACTGGAATTTCTAGAAACTTGGTAGGGGGCAATAAGTTGAGTGATGTTGGACTTGGGCCGTTATCACAAGCATCGTCATCAGCATCAGCTGCTGGGGCAACGCCATCTGCTTCAACTTTCCACCCTCATGGTGTCTCACAGGCTTATAATGGATATGGAGCTGGACAAGGTACTGCTGATCCTACAACTGCTACTGCAGACTCTCTTAACAACATGGCACAACAACACCCAGCTCATGATTCTCAATGGCTACATCCATACAATACCTATTTCCCTGGCATAAACAACAAAAGCCCTTCTTTCTCTCCTAATGCGCCTCCTTCTTCCTATTCTCCCTTTCCCCCTTCTCCTTTATCTTCCACAAAAGTAACCTCTTCTGACTATTACTTTTTCGATGAACACCGGCATCCTAAAAAGCACCCACACTCTGTTTTTCAAAAACGTAGAAAACAGGCCATGTGGGCATTTATTTACCGAGTCTGGAAAGGAAAAGCAGCCGAACGCCAGATGCGTAAAAAAATGTGGATCAAGCAGAATTCTACGTCGGCCCATGATTCGCATCGGCGAGACGTGGTATGGAGATGGTTGGTTGAGTCTAAAAAGCCATAAAACATTTTTTTTGTGAATAGCTTTTTTGTCTTTAATTACTTGAAGCAATTTGTATTTTTGATACGATTTGTTTTTGTGTTTGTACATATATTTATAAATAATTTGATCATATATCACGCATGTACTATCACCATGCCAAAAGCTTATTGACAGCTTTAGCATACTCTTCATACTCATTTGTTCCATTTGTATCATCCACAACCCACAGTTGCTTAACAAAAGTTTCTGGGATCTCTTTTCTTGTGATACTTTTGGACTTACTCACACCTTGTGGAACTATGGTGACTGGTGTTTGTTGATGTTTAACAATGTGAGCAGCACCTAGTCCAGTTTCACATGGCAAAAACTTGTACAAATGCTGTGACACATAAGAACTTTCTTCATCATTGTAATCGCCCTTAATGCTTTCTTTCTCACTTTCTGACTCGTTTCTCAAATGTCTGTATAAGAGCTCAGGCACTGGAATGGTATCCGCGATTTCTGAGGTTTCGGGTGATTGCCCGTCATACAATTCATTGATATCCACATATACGAGCTGCTGCTGCTCTTCCTTATCATCATCACTGTCCTGCTCAGTGGTATCATAGTCTTTTGGAAAATACAAAAACATAATGTTAGGAAACCGTGACAGCAAAGCGTCAAGTACACTTATTTGCGCTTTCTTCTTGCTGTGCTTAGCTTTAGTATTGGGATATAAGGGTATCTCAGCTGTTACCAAAAAAGTTAAGAAGTTCTGGTAAACAGGCGCAAGAAAAGAAGCATAAGCAGACGGAACTGAATTAGTCAAGTGTTAATAAAAGGGTTTTAGAAATAGAATAAAAAAGACAAATAGTGTATGGAAATACTTACGGGTGATAGAATAATGGCAAGTTCAACTAAGGAAGTCTTATTTTTTTGGTCAAATGTGCACAACGTTGTTGAAAACTTTTTGATTTGTTTAGATTGTTGAGTGCTAAGAGTATGTCTTTGTATTTCTTCTTCTTCCTCATCCTCGTCCTCTTCATAATCTTCGTCTTCACTCTCAAACTCACTGCTTGACTCTTCTTCTTCTTCGCTATCTTCTTCGTCTTGACGATATTTTCGAGATCTTGAGTGGGACTGGGTAGAAGATAGAGATGATGACCGAGATCTTATGCCTTTAGGAGAAGATGAAGACGAAGGTCTTTTGAAATAGTAGTATGCTGCACTTGCAGCAGCTATTACTCCTACTGCTAAAGAGACTGTAGATGGATTTACAAATGAACGGTATTTTCGAGGTCGTGCCATTTCTTTTCTAATACTTTCTTAATGTGTGTGTGTTTTTCTGTTGAGTTGAAAATGTAAGTGCCAAAATTGCGTGAAAAAAGATAGTGATGGAAAGAAGTTAAACGGGGTAATTAGAAAATATAGCTAATGACTATTTGTTTTGCCTCGGCTTAGCTTTGGAAAATTATCTGCATTTAAGCATAAAACATATATGCCAATTTAGCTATTATAATATTTTAAAGTTGACATTAAATAATCACGAAACCCCCACGTCAAGCGCGCGGCTCACGTTTATCTTGATTCAACTATTATTTCAATTTTCTTACTCTCTTTCTTTCAGCACAATACAAACAGAAACGTACCGCTTGAACAAATGGATCCCAAACAAAGTTTCTTCCATTCCAAACTTCAACAGAAAAAAGAGCTTGCGGCAGCCAGAAGAAAATCAGCATTACCGTCGTCCTCATCAGCATCAGCAACCACAGCCAATACGGCAAGCTCTAGTTTTAATGAAACAGGGACAAATCAAGGATATGGACGAGCTAAGAGGACTCAAGCAGCCCGGATACGCGGCAGAGTTCTGAGACATGACGCGTTGATGGTGCAAAGAGGGTTTGAAAGTGAGGGTAGTAGTGGGAGTGAAGAAGAGGTGGAGAATAATTATAATATATTAGATCAAGAAGTGGAAGGAGACGAAGAAAGTATGGAGGAAGGCGACTTAGAACAAGAACAGAATGAGTATAATTCTCAATCCCAGTACCCAACTACAGTCAATGAAATGTATATCGAAAGCCCAGAAGAAAACAATGATGATTATTATTTTGATGAGGACTCTTCCAATTCCTATGCGTTTTACGGCACTACAAAATATATTCAACATTTTTACAAAGTTTTAAAAGCAATTGATCCTTCAAAATCTAATGCACCTAAGAGTTTCAAAAACAAATCAACGGAAGACCGGAGAGGAGGAAACCAATTTAATGTCACATATGAAGGAGTTCTTGGAGATCCGCTAAATCTTGGAGGAAGAACGGCAAGCAATAATAACAATATGGCAGGATTTGATCCTGAAGACGAAATGTCTAACAATATTGTCAATGTTAAAATTACTCATGAAGGAATGGTGTTTAGTGTTGGAAAAGCGCATACTGGTATGTCTGGGTTCTTTGTTGACCGACAAATCTTTTCAAAGTACGATGTTAGAATAGATTCTGAAGAAGACGAAGAGGAAGAGGATCTAAATAGCCAAGATCCTGAAAATACTCAGCCAGGGCAGAGTACACAGAAAGAGCAAAACGAAGATGACAAAGCAAAAGCATATAGGTTTGCATTACCGTTGCAACCATTACTCAATTGCTTGAAAATAATGGCAACAAATGAGGTACCCAGAAAAACAGTTGGAGAATTTGGTCAAGAAGAAGAAGAGGAAGATTATTATGACAGTAGTGATGAAGAAGAAAACGATAAATACGGGTTACGGCGAGCTGGTTTTGGTGGTGTTGCAGCAGAAGCTGGAAGAGAAACTAGGAAGTTTAGGAAAACTCAAATCATGTTTATTACTGAAGGAATCCAACGCTTTTTGTTGGTATTTGAAGGCAGTCATGGAACCAAAACAGTGTGTGAGTTTAAAGTGATGGAGCCTGAAGAGGATGAAGAGATGGATGGAGACAGAGATGATGACCAACGTGGATTCAATCCAAAAAGAGTGGCATTACGAGCTATCTTTAAAGGTCCTATGCTAGGCCGTGCGATCAAAGCGTTGATGAATATAGATACCCAGCAACTGACAATTCGAGGAGCCAATCGTAAAAAGAGGCTAGAGTTTATATCAGATGGAAATGTAGGACTGTCACTATACACATTTCCTAAAGACGCTGAGGATTTTGAAAGTTTAAAGGTGATAGAAGTTGAACCAGATTGGGACGAAATGGATCTAGATGTGGATGAAAGTGAGCCACCAAATTTCAGTGATATGGAACTGGAAGATGATGATGACGATAATGAAGATATTTTTATGGAAAGAGTTGCTGAAGATGAGTACGGAAATCGTGTGCTGGACCCAGAAAGTCAAGGAAGAAGAGAAGCAAAGCGACAAGCCAAGGAAGAATTGAAGATGAAATGGCAACAAGCTCATGAACAAAAATATGAAGCTTTACGGCAAGAAAAACTTGATACATTGAAACAAGAATATGCGCAAAGAATGGCAGACCCCACAAATCAAAACAAGAAAATCACAGTGGAACATTCATATATTTTTAGTCAAGTGGCTACAGCCTTGATGGGTGTTACGATTGGATCTAAACAGAATCTGCGATGCGATTCACGTGGGTTTATGAATATTCAATCAATGTATAGATTAGAGCCCAAGAATCCGGACTCCTCTCTACACATATATATGGACTACAGGTTTTCCCCAAGTATATTTGGTTGAGCAAAAATAAAATAGACTTCTTATCAACATATTGTGTACCATAATGTTAATCCTTAATCCCTAGTTGGTGATTGTTTACAATGGTGTTGGAATCCAGCCGTGTTTGACACCCACCACAAACCAAAAAATTTTTATGTAATCTGAAATTTTTCTTGAAATTCGGTTATGTTTTCCAGTTGATATATTTACAATAGTTCTTTGAATACAAAAGAAACAAAACATTTTGGTACTATTAGCCAAACCTTTCACACTTTTACGTGGCATAAATATATAATGACATACCCTGAAACAATGAATTCAAGTATACCTAAACGTCAAAAAGTCAGCCATGGCGTTGATACCAGCGCGATTATCAAAAATCCAATCGACGAGACCACGGGTCTTTCTCAATGTTTTCACAAAGTAACTGCTACTATGCACGTTTCTCTTGCACCTATGTACTCCACAACTCCAGCAATCGGTATCAAGTCACAGCATTTAGACCCATTGCTCATGACATGGTACAGCCCCGTCGGAGGCATTGTGCTTGCTTACGAAAACCTCCGTCTTCTTGGTCAAGATGAAAACGGCTTTTATGATAAAGAAGAAGAAAACGACAGCTCAAACTCGTATACCAAAGTTGCTAAAGTGATTCACGAAAGTCCATTCGCCTTTTCTTGGATTGCAGTTGATTTCTTGGTTTGGAAACCCCAACAGGAAGACCGTGTAGAAGGTATTATTAACCTTCAAGCACCTTCACACATTTCGTTGCTCATTCATGATGTTTTCCATGCTAGCATTCGACGAGAATCTCTTCCTGACGACTGGGAGTTTGTGTACCATGAAGCAGACGAAGCTTATTATGAAGGTGAAGAGGAGACTGCTAACGTTGTGGACTCTGTTGTTGAAAGCATGGATAAAGATGGTGACAAGAAGAAAGACAATAAGGAAGGTGAAGACAAGAATGACGAAAAGAACACAGCATCCAAGTCTATTGGCTACTGGGTTGATGGAAACGGCGAAAAGATTGTTGAAAACATCAAATTTATTATTCGAAGAGTCATGGTTACTGGAAGATTGATTTCAGTACAGGGAACCTTGAGGGCTGATGGATCTTTTAGAGCTTTTGACAACAGTGCCAGATCTGATAAGCCATACTCTAAGCACGGCTACCAACAAGGTTCTGATTCTAATGATTCATTTGGAGCTGCCACTGGTACTCACAAAAAGTTCAGTGAAGACGAAGCTCCAAAACTCAATAAACGTAAAGTATTTACAGATGACGATGACGTTATGACTGCAATGAGCGACAAGATCAATAAAGATATTGAAGAGTCTACTACAGAAGAACAGCAAGGTCCAAAGTTAGTTGAAACAGTATCTTCAGTTGTTGCTAGTGGTGAAGGTGCACCTCAATATGCAGAAGAATCTGACAGTGATGAAGACTCTGATTAAACTATTTCAGCACAAACTCATCACATCAATTCCCACCCTCAATATACATATAAACCATTACAATTTTATAGAATTGGAACTTTTAATATTTTTTTTAATTTTTTTATTGTCAAACTCAAAAACAAATCAATGTTTTCAAGAATCATACATATATCAAATTACTTAAGGTCATAAAACACATGGATGAAAAAATACAGACAGCAAAAAAACACACTAGAAAGAATCTTAAATTACATCAACAAAACTTGTTGAAATAATTTAAAGGCTCTCAAAGTGTCTGAGGAGGACTTCTCTCTCCTCAGAGTTCTTGCCCCAGTTGGTGATGACGGCAACACCGCATCTGACAACCTTTCTGGGGTTACCCTCACGGTCGAGCTGAGCAAGACCAACCCACTCACCGAGCATCTTAGAGTCGGAGACCTTGATAAGGGGAACCTTGTGCTCTTCGTCGTTGCAAAGAGCCTCAACGAGCTTGACGTAAGCCTCCTCGGTGACGGAGTCACAGAGAACGGCAAGAACAGCACGGCGGGAAGAAAGAGCCTTGGAGGCAGATCTAAGACCACGCTCAAGACCGTTGTGGGCAAGAGAGATCTTAAGAGCACCCTGGAGAGCTTCTTCAACAGACATTTGTCCGGGAGCGGAGGCTTCAACCTCAACGACTTCCTGAGCTTCGACTTGTTCAACGTCAGACTAAGAAAGGAGGTTAGTATTTGAGGTGATTTAGATGTGACATGTATAATAAATATATTTATGAATTAATATTACTCACCATTTTTAATAATATGTGTTCTCTAAAAGTAAGATAGATATGTGACTAGAAGGATTTCTTCGTCAAGAAAGATGTTTTCAGCTTATTTCAAAACAGGGTTCTGCTCCGTCCTTGCAGAAAAAAAAAAAAAAGAAGAGTCGAAAATTTGTCAAAATGGCATGTATATTGGGCTTACATAATCGGAAACATCCAATCACAGTCACGCGCCTGAAAATTTTTATTCGCGTGAGTGTGTAGGCCACATCGATTGTGCACGATAACTTGATACACTTTTGAGATTAGGGTTTTGATAGCCCTAATGACATATTATGTCACACAACTTTTATGATATATTATTGTTTATGAGATTAGATTTCTAGCTTTAAACCACTATGTTTATTTTTGCATTATCAACAGCAAGTATCAATGGATTCAAATCAATCAGCACTTATTCCAACTAAATATTCTGACAGTTCTTCAGTACTCACTGAACACTTTGGATACGCTCCACTCGCGTTTGTTGACGATGTAGTCAACGCTGCAAACGAAGTCATTTATAAAAGCACAGCAGCTATGGATCAGTTTTTGTCGTCGCGATATCCAACAGGAAGTCTAATAATTAGCAATGGAGACGCAAGACATGCAAAACGCGCGAAAAACAGTGAATATGGAAGTGGGACAGGAACTGGCGCAAACGATAACGAAGAAGAAATTGACGTGTCGACAGAAATAGAACTGGGAACAGCAAAATTTGAGACTTTGTTTGAAAGTATAGTAGATATTAGTTCAGATTTGTTTGAAAATTATACGCTCAGAAATATATTCTGTATACCCCAAGAATTGTTTGAAGGTGGGTGGATTAGGTTGGAACACCACAAAGGAGTTGATTTTAAAGCGATTGAAAAGGTGGATCAGTATCAGATCAAAGATGTTGAAATGTTGGACGAATATTCTGAACGCACTGACAATAATGAAAACGAAAAGGAAAATTTACTTAATGATGAACCAGGGTTTTCAAATACCGCTGTCAATTCAAAGTCTCGCAGGAGGCCTGCTTCAAGACCTGGAACCCAGAGCAGTAAATCAAAAGATCAGAGTAAGCCCTTAAAAAGTCAATCTTCTTCAAGCGATGATTTAGACGCTTTGGATGAAGAGATATTGATTCTATACCAACAGATTCAGTTTCAACAAAGTTTGAATAAACTGTACAAGCGCCAGATAAAACGGGTTGATGATTTGACTACACATTATCTAGCGCCTGTAGAAGAGGCATGTCAAACTGCTTATGAAAGTGTAAAAAGTGGAGCACTTCGAGTGTCCAAAGATGTTGCTGGAAATCGAGAATCAAATACCTCCACACTAGGTCAAACATCTTCACAAAACAAAACTGCTTCCCATTTACAACCTGCTGATTCCACTGTCCGTGCATCTTATAACAAAATTCTTCCATTTTCTGATACAGTTTCATACATGCAGACCCAAGTCAAGGAACTCATACACTCTACTACAGAAATCCACGAAGCAATGTCTGGAGCTTCAAGCAATGCTGCCAAGCCAGGCCTTTCTACACAAGCTGATGACAACAACAATTCAGGTGCAACAATTTACCCACGCAAGTTCTCAGTTGAGAAAAATCAATTTCATCTTGAACAGGAATTGTTTTTCAACGTTTTTGCACAACGTGCTGTTGAAAGGGTCGGGATTTTGTCGAGCGAAAAGGAAAGCCATAATCAAGAGTTAAATGATCGAGATGCACACAGCAGCGGCAGCGTTGGAGAAGATGAAAATGTTGATGAAGAAGTTGAACGTGCTAAAAGGTTTATGGAAGCCTTGAAAGCTAGCTGAATATTTATTCACATGATGTTTTATTTTGCTTTGTGAGTGCCCGCTTCTGGACTATAATATTTAGCGTATACCTGAGAATATCCTTTGCATCTTCTTTAATACCATAATAGTTTTTAGTTTTAAAAGTTTTTCTAGGTTCAGTGAATCAAAACAAGGTACTAGTCTAGTGAAATATTCCGCTTATGGGGTTTATATTGAAATTAATACTTCTAATTAAAATTTTCAAAACAATCTGACGATATACCTGATTTTCAGTTGCTGGGATTACCAAACTCTTGAACTGTGAATTGCGCGACTTTCCTGCTGAAAAATTCCCATTTAGTAAATTGAAACCTAAGCATGTTTGATGTTTTGTGACAAACTGCATTTACTTTACCTTACAAAAGAACAAGAATTTAATGAAACTTACTGTAGGTACCAAAAGATTGTCGTAATACATTTATCATTTCAATATAATTCCTTCCAGTTATCTTTATATATATAGGATGTTTTAAGATTCGAACAAAAGTATCAAAAATCTATTGTGTCTTCAATTATTAATGCACTTCAAAGAAGGGAATTACTAAAAACAAAAGAATAAGATAAAAACATATATGTAAACCAGTTTCGTCTTATTATTTGACAACACTGAAATATACAAAGCAATAGTATAAAATTGCACAAAGAAAATATTTTTCAACAAAGCAACTATTCCTCGTGGCCCAATGGCAAGGCGTTCGCCTACGATTTGGTCTGCAAGCGAAAGATTCCAGGTTCGACCCCTGGCGGGGAAGTTATAAGCTTTACTTTTTTGCTACAGCTTTAATTTTAATTTTTCGAATTTTTATTATCTTTTTGCTGTATCATTGAAGTTATTAGATTTATGATATTGTGTTTGTTGTTGTTGGGATGTGAAATGTTTGTTTTAGTTTATTTTTATTTATTTTAATGAGTGGCGTTGCGGAAATGTTCAAGCCAAAATCAAAAATTTTCACAAAAATATATTTACAATTAAAGTGTATATAAAACATGTAAGCCAATATATATGTATGTGTGCGTGTGTGCGTGTGTGTGAAGGGCATAGAGATATGTGGTGTATGTTCATTTCATCATTCAAAAAAAAAAAATGTCAACCTTAATAATAGAGGAGTCGTTGGAATGGCTTTTCTATAATTAGTCGTGAGTAATTGTCGAGAGTTTTTTTTTTCATATTACAATTCCATGTCGTGACCAAAATCTGGCATTTCATCATCGTCGTCACTTTCAATGGCTGATTCGTTATTAGTATGTGCTGATCCAACACCTGGAGCTCCTCCATATCTCAGCGCAGGATTAGTGCTGCCATGGTTGCCAGCTGCTGCACCGCCAACATTACTGTATTGTTGCGAAGGTTGTTGTGCAGATCGGGCACCTCCTGCTTGTGGGACTTGCTCGTCTTCATCCTCGAAATCAAGATCAAAAAAGTCGTCGTCAGAACCGACAATCTTTTCGTAGATATGCAACGCTTGGTCTACAATTCCGTCATATGTGATTTCAGCAAGAGGGCAAGGTGAAATTGTAACTTTTCCGTCACTTGGTATACTAGGGTCGCTGTTTTCGCTATCTGTTACCGCTGAAGAACTAGATTTCTTTGCGCTGCGCCCGCTTGTTTCAAAAGACTTCATAACATCTGCGTTGATTCCCCATGCATTGTTAAGTTGTTGAACATCTTCGGGAGAAAGTGCGCCCAATTTTTGGGTATAACAAAGTTTAAGAACAAACTGCAGCTTTTCGCGAGGAACAAAGTTTTGAAGCGATTGACCAAGTTTGACAGAAGACAAAATTGGAGTTCCGTCGGGTCGTAAAGCGACATCTTCGTTAGAAATGTTACCAAATTGGAAATCAGGTGTGGACTCACGAAGAATACTGGCTTCCAACTTTTTCAAAGCTTCTTCCAAATCAACGCGAGCACGTGAAGACGAGGCAGATGAGGCAGATGGAGTCCCATCAAAAAGTGGGTTTTCAGCAGATTCAAGAGTGGACAAGTACCAAATGGATTGGCCAGAAGGACATTGGCCAGTACCATGGCCCATAATTATAGCTTGAATAGCAAAACGGTTTTCGGAAGGTAATGATTTAGGAGGGAAAACAACGACAGCAGCTTGTTCACCATCAGAAAACCAATCTTTGCAATCTTTTGAAACAATTGCAACTAAACGAGTAATGGTATCTGGGACAATGTAAATAGACTTTCGGCGTTTAACTGGTTGTTGCTGCTGAGGACCATTTTCAAGCACACTATTTAGTTCACTACTGATACTTTGCTTACCATCAAGTCCTTTATAATTTGAAAAGTCTGGTGCGGCTGCTTTTGATGACTGCTTAAAAATGGATTGCTGAGTAATCTTCATTGCACTGTTTGGCGAAAGAACAATCTGCTCGGCGACTTTGATTCTTGAACCGTCAGAAAGCTTCACCGATACAGCTCCAGACTTTTCATGGACGTACGAAACAATGCTAGTTTCTAGCTTGTAAGTTGCGCCAGCAACAGCAGCAGACCGAGAAAAGGCTTGCACAAGCTCACCAGCACTTCCATAAGTGGAATATAATGCTGGGAAGTTGCCGTAAACTCCTAGCGAAACCAAATAACGTTTCATACGAGCCAACGCATTGATTGTGGAGATCTCAGGGGTAGTTGCAAGGCCAATAGAGTAAACCAACTCGGTGATTTGTTGGCTTTCAAGTTTGAACTTTTCATTCATAAACAACGAAATAGGTTTGTTTGCATATGGCTTCCAAACAGCCGTGTTTGATTTGGGGTTTTGAGATTCTCCGGTATGTTCATCATCATCATATTCCAAAACAAACTTCATGAATCTCATGAGGTTTCGTTTAGTCATAAGCGACAAGGTCTGATCGGTGAAAATGTCTTCCTTTGTTCCGGGGACCCTATCAAAAGAGTCATTTTCATAGGTGTGGAAACTGGAGATTGGCTTAAACTCGAGATACCGATTCACGCGGCTTTTGACAAGGAGCGGAAGAACATCGGATTTGGCAAAAAGGATCCTGGGAGTCAAGTCGATAAAGTAGTTGCGACCTGAGATTGGCTGAGGAATATAAAGAAGAGCGTTGGAATAAATTGAGTCTATACGATTTTAAGATTTAACCAGTTAGTTACATGACACCACGTGTATTATAGGCCGAATAAAATTTTTTTCTTCGGCAAAAGCAAACAAATAAAACATACCCTTCGAAGCTGTGAATCACGATAAAAACAAAAAAAAA
>JAKTYL010000132.1:0-46411 GCA_030578715.1 Magnusiomyces tetraspermus
GTCCTCTACTTGAAGCACAACGAGTGAAACTTAGACGGGTGTCTCCTGTGATGGAGTTACCGACTCTCTTGAATAGTATTAAGGGCTTGAGAGCAGTCGTAGTCTTTATTGCTGATAAGAGGGATTAAGAGCCTTTAAAAAAATACGTGTTGATAATGTCAAGTGGAATGAGTCGGGAAGGTTTTTGTCCTATAATGATGTCCCTATTCCTCGTAAACTAGCATTGGGCTCTTGTTCGGACTGACATAGACACAAGCTAAGAATTGTTGTTTTGAAAATGTACAAGTTGATATGTAAAGGATGGCTATACCGCCTATGTTATATAGTTCTATAGTCCTTGAAAAAATTGAATTGAAAATGTGGTTTTTTTCGAAATATTTTGAAAAAGCTTTGTTGGTATTTTACATTAATAACTTTCTGTGCTTCAGAATCTTTTGAAGTGTTTTAACCTTCGTGAATTTGCTTGATTTAAAATATCTTTCACACTTCACATCAACATTTTTTTCTCTAGTATTTTGTGCCAAAAAAGATATTCAATTACAAAGTAACACATAAAATCAAATGGTTAGAATTTGCGTTTATATGCAACTTTTTTATTTTTGATTTGTATAGTAAGTGTATAACTTACCCTGGAACTCGCCCATTCAGTATTTATCTATAAACCAAACAGTATGTGCCATTTATGATCATGAAAACCATCCCAGATGCTGACACAATATATCCCAATATTATATATCAAATGAATCAAACTATATTTTATTCAAGTTGTATTTTTTGTGAGTTAGGATATAAACTAGAATCAATAACAAAAGCGGATAATCCAAAATTTGCTCATTGATTGCTTGTGTTTTTAAGAAAAATAGAAAATAAAAAATAGAAAATTTCCTAACATTCGATATCATTTTGCTTACTGATCTACTCGAAGATGTATTTTTGTTTTAAAGATCTACTCAACATGAAATTTCAGTGTTGTGTATATTCTTGCTTTGTATTTAGATGATAATTGGATGTTTACTCGAATTGAGACTGAAGACCGATACGATTGATACCCGAACTTTTGACTTTGAACTTTTTCAGAGTCCTAGCCCGGGCCACGTTACACTTCACGATCCACTTTTTGACTCAGTGCTCTTACCGGTGGAAGAAGTCCGACCAGGGAATCGAACCCTATCTAGCGGGAAAGCAGCTGGATTCAGCCGGGCTGCTCATTGAGACTGAACACAATCGAGTATTCCACAGCGAAACAATTTCAAAGAAGTATGGTAGTTTTAAATCGTTATTATTCATGAGCAAACTTAGATCAATTTAAACGGTGGGCAAAGCTACAGGCACAAACAAACGGCTTTTTTTCATGCCAAGGGGACAAAAACATTCGTTGTGTGTGCGTGCCTATCACACATCTATCAATTTATTCAAGGGTTATAGAACTATATAACATAGGCGTTGTAGCCATCCTTTACATCTAATGTCAATTTACCCTCTTTTTATCAAAGAAACAACAAATAAAAGGTTTTTTTTTTCAAGCAGCAATACCGCTATCCATCACCTGCAAAAAAAAAAAAAAAAATTCAGATAGAAAGCAATAACAATAACATTTTGTCATTCATGAATCGAGGAGATTTAGATTTAAGAATTTGACTAACTAGCCTTTCTCTCTGGCGTATGCTAAAGAGTGTACCTAGTTAGTTGATTTAATTTTAAATACTTATCTCATCTATTGTCCTAGCAGTTCTTGGCTACTATTATGAAAACAAATACCGAACGTTAAGAACTAAACAAGAACTCAGTCTGGTTTTGTATATAGTATAGGTAATATGCTTTAAAAATCACAGTGAGAAGAGAGTCAAATGATCAGCACAGTTTTGTTCAAAGAGCAGGATTTGTAAACTCAAATTTCTCTTTTCGCTTCATCACAGAATATATAACAATTTTGTTCGTCTACGATTACGTTTCTGAGTTATCTTTGTATTTGAAACAGCTTTTATTCAACCCAAAAAAAAAATCTTTAACCTAAATCTATTCTCCAAATATAATTAAAGTAATAAATTGGCACTGTAATAACCTTTACCAAAAAATCAAGTAGAAAAAAACAGGTAGAATATTTTGAATTATATTGATTTATGATACAAAAAAGAGTTACCTCACAACAGGATTTGTTAACAGAACGGCCCAACAACAAAGAAAAAAAATTTATAAACCCAATAATCGACATCTTTGAAGGAAAACCTCTTGCATTCTAATTTTTTATTTCTTTTTCTTTGCCCTAAAATACAAATAAATACAGTAAAATTTCTGTTTTCATGAATTTGCTTGGGATTTTTAACAATGAAATCCTTGAAAATTAGTTTTTCGGGATGTTAAAAAACAAAAAAACAAAAAATTAAAAAATAAACGGTAAACATATGCCGACAAAAAAAAAAAATAGGCAGTGAATCCCACCAAAAAATGGTTAGGGTTAAGGCATTGTAGCTGCCTCACTGATAAATAGCAAAACATATAAAACAATAAGTTTACACCCGAAATAACGGTTTTTTGATATTTTTTTATGTGTCCATTGTTAAAAGTTTTTTTATTCGGATTTTTTATTTTTATCATTTTTCCTTTTTTTACTTTTTTTTTTATTTTTATCTTTTTTCATTTTAATTTTTTCCGGCATTTTCAGTGTTTTCGCAATGACCAAAAAATATTCTGATCCGTCATCCTCGTCTACACCAAGCCACTCTCGAGCCTCTTCGATGACTCCAACGACTTCTAAACAGGATATACAAACTCAAACTAATTCACGATTTTCTTTGTCAAAGCTAAAAGCCTTTAACCCGAGCTCTGCAGTACGAAATTCATTTTCACAAACACCTCTTATTTCAAACCACCGTTCATCACACCCATTATCTACCACATCTACTACAACTATAATGACAAATGACTCTTCAATAACACAAAAGACTGAGTCTCATAAACTTAAAACATATGATATATCAAGTATACCAAACTCACCAAGGCCTTCGACAAGTTCTATACGGCCTACGATAGGATCATACGCACAAGACTCAAATCCTTTTGATCCAACAGAGCCTGCTGTACCTCAACCAGCAAGGATACATAATCATAACTATAACTATAACTATAACCAAAACCATAACCATGACCACGACCCTTACGACAACTTTTTAAATTATCCACAAGAAGAAGCAGCAATAGGCTATACATATGTCAACCCATATACTAAAGAAGTCACATACCGCCAACCTGCTTCTGGCTTTTCAACGTGGTACTCTGATTCTGACAACGACGAGCCTTCAACTCCCAATAGAACAACACCCGTCACTGAGAACAGTAAACATAAAAAAGCACAGTCCAAAACGGTCTCAAACACATTAGAATTGTCAACCTCATTATCTACAACTACAGCTTTACCGCGGCGCGATCATATATCTAAACCTCTTCAGCCACCCCATGTTCGATCTAAGGTCGGTCAGTGGATGCATAATTTCAAAGACTCTTTCCAGATCGTCAAAGGTGAAGAACCAGTCGACTTAATACCGACAGAAACTAGTGACCATGCTGACGACGAACTGACTGCCACCTACGCCAACCCAAATGTTACCTATTATAAAAATAGACCTAATTCAACAGGAGGAGGAGATGAATACTCTAAAAACCCTAATGACGACGACAAAAAGGATCTGGATCTTATTAGAAAAGCAGCCATCAAAACCGCCAATGCTCCACTTTTGCGTTCATTAGCTCCTCGTCATATCAAAATGATCGCGTTTGGCGGTGCAGTCGGAACTGGTCTGTTTATTGGTACAGGATCCTCTTTAGCAACATCCGGACCTGGATCTCTGCTCATTGGATTTGCTGTCATTGGCCTGATGCTTGTTCTTACCATTTCTGCATTAGCAGAAATGGCTGTCTGCTTTCCAGTCAGTGGAGCATTCACAGCCTATTCAGCAAGATTTATTAGTATGGTTGCAGGTTCAGTTGTAGGTTGGGGATACGCTATGCAGTGGATGGTGTCTGTGCCGCTTGAACTTGTAGCTGCTGCAATGACAGTCAATTACTGGACGACTACAAACCTTGCAATATGGGTACTAGTATTTTGGCTATTTCTTTGTTTAATCAACCTGTTTGGCGTACGGATATTTGGCGAAATTGAATTCGCGTTTGCACTCATCAAGGTTATTGCCATTATAGGTTTTATCATTCTAGGTATAGTGACCATCTGTGGAGGTGTTCCTAGTCGTGGATACATTGGAGGAAAGTATTGGACAGACCCTGGCGCTTTCAACAATGGTGCCAAAGGTCTTTTTACTGTTTTTGTCAATGCTTCTTTTTCATATGCAGGAACTGAACTGTCAGGTTTGACTGCTGCTGAGGCAAAGAATCCAAGGAAAGCTATACCTTCAGCCGTCAAACAAGTGTGTTGGCGCATTATTATATTCTACTTCACTTCGTTGACCATTGTAGGATGTCTACTACCATACAACGATCCCAAACTTTTACCTAGCGCTAACAATACCGATTCTGACGTTTCTCCTTTTGTAATTGCTCTTGAAACAACAGGCTTAAAAGGCATTCCTTCTGTGTTTAACGCTGCTGTTTTGGTTGCAGTTTTGTCTGTTGCAAATTCTTCCGTGTATGCAACTACAAGAACGCTAGCTGCTCTCGCTGCACAAGGCCAAGCTCCCAAACAATTAGGCTATATCGATAAGCAAGGCCGTCCTATTGTGTCTTTAGTGATCACGTTGCTATTTGGCCTCGTCGCATTTGTAGCTCCGTCACCCAAAGCTCCAGAAGTGTTTACATGGCTATTGTCAATTTCTGGTTTAGCTTGTGTTTTCACGTGGGCATCAATCTGTCTTTGCCATATCCGTTTCAGGTACGCACTCAAAGCCCAAAACCGTTCAACTTCAGAGCTCTTGTACAAAGCCCCTTTTGGAGTTTATGGATCAATACTTGGCCTCGCACTCAACATTTTTGTCATTGTCATTGTTTTCTGGGTAGCTCTGTTTCCTATTGATCCTACTGGCAAAAATAGCGGAAAAGCCGATGTTTACAAGTTTTTCTCAATTTACTTGTGTGTGCCTCTTACCCTGGTTTTTTACTTTTGCTGCTCGTTTTACCAGCCAGCAAAAATAATTAAACTCAAAGATATTGATTTGGATACTGGAAGACGGGAAGTGGACATAGAGCTGATTCAGTTGGAAATGGAAGAGGAAACTCGATATATCCGTGAAAAGGGGCCATTGCACTATATGTATCGGCTCTTGTGCTAAAAACAACAACGGAAAACGAGAAAACTATTTGGAAAACTTAAGTTTGGTAAAGGCTTAAGCTTATTACCAAACATATCATCAGTACTTGCCATTTTGAACTCAAATCCAAAGTCAACACTATTTTGTCTGTACTTATTTAAATGTTTTTTTTCATAGATCATCTTTTTTGCTATAATAATTTAATTTTGCCAAAAATTGCTTGCAAAAGCGATTGCTGATAACAAAAGAACTGTTAAAATGTTTAAAATTGAATATTTGTACCAATACATTTCCCAAAAATCATTATTTCCCTTGCGAAATACAATAAAAGAGTTCCTAAGTAAAATGCATGATATGAAAAACGAAAAATGACTATTTGCAAAATCATATTTTTGTAGCAGTGGTAGCTGGCCTTCCAAGATAGTAATCTATTTTTGAAACATTTTTTTTAACATTTGTCTAACTAACTGATACTTGGGTAAGTCGTTGAAAGTCTAAAATATTGACCTTTTTTTCTTCTTCCAAACTAAGGGAGTGTAAGCTCATCATACTGAATGGCCAAACATAATAATAATTTCATAAAATTTGTAGATGAGCGAATGAATATATACTGGCAGTTTATCAAGGATTGAAGAAACCGAAATGAAGGTGAAATGTTTTTGAAAAAACCATAATTCAAATTGAAATACCTAGCTTTGAGAAATGGTAGCATGACTTTAACTCATTTTATCTGTTTGCCATTTTTTTCATTCAAAATACATCCCGCGTCATTTAATGAAAATTTCAACAGCTTTTTTCAACTGTTTGCTCGCAAAAACTGAAAGTTAACAAGTACAAACGATAATAGGAAGATGATATGTCAACAATGCGTTACAACCAGGACTATTTGGGCCAAAAAGCCGTGCTAGTTTGTACAATTGTATTGTAAACATATAATGTTCTCATCAATAGCCGGTCTATTAGTAGTTATACAAATACCACATGAAAATTCACAAGAAAGTGTAAACTGGCACTTTCTTTTTTTTTTTCCACAATAAATAGGAATTGTGCCTGGATTTAAATATATTAAAACCGTTTAGATTGTAAATCGTTGTGATGCCAATAAAGTTCAACCGTTTTTTGTACACCACACAAAAATAATCAAGACTAATACAAACACTATTAACAATCCTTCTAAATATCAAAATACAAATTCTATCAAGCTTAAATATCCCAAACAAAAAACCCCCTAGTTTTTGGCGACGTTGAACTGTCTAGAACTTTACTCCCATTAGTATATATATGAATGTAATACAAGTGCAGGAGTTTCATCTGCTGTAACTACTTTTAAGACACATTTGTCTCAATGTGCCCTGAATTGCCAAAAATAGACATACTTCTGCCCCTTGTTATTTTTTTCAAAACCAATCGCCGTTTTGAATTTTTTTCTTCAATTTTTTTTTTTTTTTTTTTTCATTTACTACTCACTATTCAAAATAACGACAACAATAAAATGGATCCTCCACCGTTGTGTAATGCAGCTTATTCGATTTCAACATCGTCGCTTATTGCCACGCTTCATCAAACTTTTTCTCATGCTCAATCACGAACTTTAAAAATCGATTCCACTTCTTTGCTGGTTTTTGGACCCAGCGTGGAAGAGTCTTTTGTTGTGGGTGTTTGGGACCACGGCCGTCGCAGATCTGAAGACCAAACCATCATTGTTCTTCCAACTCATCCAGCAGCTTCAACGTCTTTTTTCAGCACCGTTTCTTCTTTTCCAGGTGTTAACCCTGCTGTTTTGCAAGCTCTCAATGTACTGACACCTTTTCTCACTGCTCAAACACCTGAAAATCTGTCTGCGCGGTTTCATAATGGTGTAGGCGTCTCCTTTTCACTTTCCTCGAATGGAACTATTTTACAGTCTCGCCTCACTATTCCTGAAAACCCAATTTCGTCGTACACTCAACTTTTGCACCTTCCATCAAATTCGTCAAACAGAGTGTTTGATGTCTTTTACCACCTTTTACTCGCTGAAGCCGACCAATATGGAACATACCTTTCTTTGAAATCGTCTCCTGAACAATACACGCTTCTTTCTCGCTCAGGAACCTACACTCTTCCAGACTGGGTTCTTTTTAGCGACGATTATGCTTTGGCAAAAGATTGGAGTAACGCTCTGAGACAGTGCGGATTCAAAGGTTCTGTTCTTCGCGGTGTTTTGTCTACACTTTCGGGAATATTACTGCTAGGTAACTCCAACTCTCCCGAAGATGTGGCAGAAGGCGCGTCACTCATTGGTATTGACCCTGAAACCTACAAAAGATACTCTATTGATGAACTCATAACTTCTTCATACGCAGCCCTTGTCCAAAATGTTGTTCAAGAACTTAACAAGTTTTTGGCTCAAAACGACCATTACTATGAAGCTTCCCAACCTGACCAGCCTGAAGACCCTAATGAAGTTGTCTCAGTTGTCACTATTGTTGAAGGGGTTCAGTCTCACAAAAAAACCATTCTTCACAATGTCTTTGATGATCAAATCGGTATTAACAAAGAACTAAAAGAAGACGGCGTTAAAGTGTCCAAGACGCCTGGATCAGTCTTGAAGGCCGTTGAAAAACTCTATAATTCAGAAAAAAGTGACCCAGCACCTTTGTTTATTCCCAACTTTCGCACATACCTCAATCCTTCCATTTCCTACATTTCTACTCTCCCTCAACTATCGGACGCTAGAAACAAAACACTTATTTCTGCTGAAGAGTTGGAGGAACTTTCCATAGATAACCTTATTTCAACCTCACGTGTTTGGACCATCTTAAACCTTTCGCCATCTATTGATGCTATATCATTATCAAATGACGCCTGGTCCTCCCAAGTTGTTTCACACCAGCTCAGAGAGTACATGACAATCGAATGGGTTGCCAAACGTCGAAACATCGACTTTAGTGCAGACTTTGATTTTTATGAGTTTCTGGAAAAATACTCTGCTATTTTGCCTCCTAATGTTGGAGTTTTCAATTTAGAAGAATGGGCTCGTGAAAACAAACGTTGGGGTCCTGCAGAATTTTACTGCGGTTCTGCTAGAATTTGGCTTTCCGAAGCAGTATGGTGCGATTTAGAAATTGGACTGGAAAATGTTAGAGGCTCAGGTATGATGCCGTATGGCGTTGCTCCTCCTACTCCAATTTCAGGAATAAATACCTTTTCATATCCAAATCCAATGGGTCAAGGAAATGAATACAACTATGAATACCCCAATTCTTTTGAGCAGCAAATGATGGCTCAACAAAATCCACAACAACAACCGGTTCCGTCAGTTAAAGCTCCTACAAATTATGGTAATCAATACGCCAATTCTACAGTCAAAGAATCCCACGGACTTTTGAATAACGGAAAGTCTCAGGAACAAGAACTTGCTGAATCATTTGATGAGTCTGATCAAGACTACGACGATTATGAAGATGAGCAGTACTATCTTGACGAAGTCAAAAATGATCCCGATATGGAAAAAGAAGCAGCTGGAAAACCTATTGAGATTGTGCATACCACTACTGAACGACGGACTTGGGCTTGGTTTGTTTGGTTTCTCACTTGGTGGATTCCTTCTCCGTTCCTCAAGTGGTTTGGTCATATGCGAAGATCTGATGTGCGCATGGCCTGGCGTGAAAAGTTTGTCATTTGTTTCTTTATTTTCTTGATCAACGCAGGTATCATTTTTTACATGATTTTCCTCGGTAAAATCATTTGTCCTAACTTTGACAAGGTTTACGATATTAATGAAGTTTCCCAGCGCAACACTGACAGCAAATTTTGGGTTGCGTCTCATGGAAGTGTTTATGATCTTTCTCATTTTTGGAGAATCCAGCATTCAGACTCTGCGATTCTTACTACCAATTCTAATATGAAGCCGTTTGCTGGTACCGATGTTAGCGATTATTTCCCACCACCTTTGACATTGGCGTGCCAAGGTTTGGTTACTGATGAAAGCTTGATGCTTTCTTTGAACACCTCTTTGGATAACCCTAATGCTGAGCACAAATCTGGTCCTTACTTCAACCCTTCAAATACCACAAAACTGCACGACATCAATTGGTACAACGACGTTTTTTTGCCACGCATGAAACAGATGTACAAAGGCGACTTGGTTATTAAGCAGTCCAAGATCAAAAGCGAAGGCACCAACGCCGCAAACCCACACTATTGGGTTATTATTGACCAAAATGTGTACGACTTTACCAACTACATGTATACAATAAAGCAGTACCCAACGAGTTTCTCCAGTTTATACCAAAAATACTCGTTTTTAGACTCTGGCTTGATGGACTTGGTCCAGGCTTTTGCCGGCCTTGATATTACCAAAAACGTTGGCGAATTGGACTGGAACAGAACAACACGAATGAACAACATGAACTGTCTCAAAAATGTGTTTTATGCTGGAAAAGTTGATTTTAGATACTCGGCCAGATGTCAAACGTCTAATTATATTTTGTTAGCTTTTGCTGGTGCAATGACTATGGTTACAGTTGTCAAGTTTGCTGCTTCTATACGTTTTGGCTCCAAGCCATTACCAGCCATGCAAGATAAGTTTGTTATTTGCCAGGTCCCAGCTTATACCGAAGATGAAGAAGCTTTGCGTCGCGCTATTGATTCGCTGACTGCGTTGAAATACGATAACCGACGAAAGCTGATTGCTGTTATTTGTGATGGTATGATTATTGGTTCAGGTAATGATAAACCAACTCCTCGTATTGTTTTGGACATTTTTGGCGTTGATCCCAAGGTTGATCCCCCTGCTTTGCCGTTTGAATCTGTTGGTGACGGGTCTGCTCGCCTCAACTATGCAAAGGTTTATTCTGGATTGTATGACTTTGAAGGAGATGTTGTCCCGTTCATTGTTGTTGTGAAGGTTGGTAGACCAAATGAAACTTCTAAACCCGGTAACAGAGGTAAGCGTGATTCCCAAATTCTATTGATGAATTTTTTGAACCGTGTTCATTATCAGCGTCCTATGAACCCTATGGAGTTGGAAATGTTTCACCACATCAACAACGTTGTTGGTGTTGATCCTGAACTTTATGAATACCTGTTTATGGTTGATGCCGATACCTCAGTGCGCGAAGATTCGCTGAACCGACTAGTTGCTGCTTCTGTCAGAGATTCTAGGATCATTGGTATTTGTGGTGAAACCAGTTTGCAAAACGAGGAACAATCGTGGATTACCATGTTGCAAGTTTACGAATACTACATTTCGCATCATTTGACGAAAGCTTTTGAATCGTTGTTTGGAAGTGTCACTTGTTTGCCAGGTTGTTTCTCCATGTACCGACTTCGAACTGCCAAAAAGGCCAAGCCTTTGTTGATTTCTGATGAGATTATTCGCGACTACTCTGTTGGACTTGTTGATACTTTACACAAGAAGAATTTATTTTCTCTTGGTGAAGATCGTTACTTGACTACACTGATGGCAAAATACTTTCCACGCATGAAATTTACATTTATTCCAGACGCACATGCATATACTCAAGCACCAGATGAGTTTATGGTTTTGTTGTCTCAGCGTCGTCGTTGGATTAACTCTACAGTTCATAACCTCGTCGAGCTTCTTCGTTTGAAAGACATGTGCGGTTTCTGCTGTTTCTCTATGCGACTAGTTGTCTTCACTGATTTAGCTGGTACTCTAATGCTTCCTTCAGTTTGTGTTTATCTTGGCTATTTGATTTACGTCATTGCCTCTCATACTGGTCCAATTCCTTATATTTCGATTGCTTTGATTGCAGCAGTCTATGGTTTACAAGCTCTTGTTTTCATTTTCCGCAGACAGTGGTCACAGATTTTCTGGATGCTTATATATGTTGCAGCATACCCAATCCACTCCTTCTTGCTTCCAATTTACTCGTTTTGGTATATGGACAATTTCTCGTGGGGTAATACCCGTATCGTTGTTGGTGAAAAGAATGGTAAACAAATTGTCGCAGTGGAGGATGAAGGCTTTGATCCCGCAAGTATTCCATTGGAATCTTGGGAATCATATGCCAATCGTACAGGAATTGAAGGCGCAAACAGAAACATTGTGTTTGATGACTATTACGGCCGAATCGACAATAGTAATGGTATAGAAATAAATGAGTGGTACAACAGTTCAGGAACAATGAGCGGCAACAAGCCCCGCGGACATATTGGAGAAATGGGAAACGTCAACAATATGTACGACAGCAAGAGCGCTATGATCGGCAATTCTGGAACTTCTATTTATACACGTCCTGGATATGCTGCCTCGCGAGCATTTAGTCAGTTTAGTGTAGCAGCTCCTAGTGCTGGAGGTCTTGCCGCCGCTTCAGTTGCAAATCTGGCAGTCACATCTGTACCTTTGGATCCTGAGCGTGAGGCCAAGATTCGCAATACCATTTCACATGTATTGAAGGATGCTGATTTGGACAACACAACAAAGAGACAGTTGAGAGGCAAGGTTGAAGATTTGCTGGGTGTTACGTTTGTTGGTGACAAGATTGCTCAAATCGACAAGTTGATTGACGATGAATTAGAAAAGTTGGATGATGGCAGTGATGATGAGTAAAAAAGGATTCAAAAAAGTTGAATAAAAGGTGGGTTTTAGAAGACCCCAAAACAGAACAAAAACAAAAACAATTTACAACAAAATTTTGGACTTTCTAATGGGAAAATTTTAATTTATTTTTTTGGTTGTATTATTAGAAGACATGATTATTTCTCAATTGCTTTTTGGCTACATTTATTTATTATGTATGTAATATTATATTAATTATTCGTTTCTATTTAAAATTTTTCTCATAATCATTGCTACCAATATTACTAGCTTTGAATCGCAATGAGAACTGAACGGTGACTAGTGGATTTATGAGTCTTGTGAATTTTGCAGAGTAAATCTGTAACTGTTCAGTTTTGAGTTGTTGTATCTTTTTTGATCCACTCTTCAGAACAACTCCACATTCAAATATATATATCTCAATTGATCTTAATCGCTCTCAAGCTATCACCAAGGACAAAACTCAATTTAAAACTTGTTGTACAAACCACATTTAAATAACTGTATATTTCAATTATCCATCAATTCGTTTTCTTGACATTTGAAGAAATTATTAAAATAAATACATTTTCAATTAAATACAACTAATTACATAAACAAAGCTTTATTCGCTAGGCATGGGTATATCGAAAAGCTTAGTTAGACTCAGGAACCTTGGCGAATCTCAAGTAAGGCTTGACAACCTTAAGTTCACCGTACTTCTTCTCAGCATCAGCAGTCTTGATAGAGGGAGGAACAATGGCGTCGGCACCAGGAGTCCAGTTAACAGGGGTAACAAGGCCAGCTCTATCGGAAGTTTGAAGAGCATCCAAAACACGGAGAACTTCGTTAGAGTTTCTACCGGTAGAAGCAGGGTAAACAATGAAAAGTCTGACCTTCTTGGAAGGATCAATGATGAAAACGTTACGGATGGTGAAAGGAAGTTCGCCCTTGGCGCCAGAAGCCTGGAGCTTGTCGAAGCCAGCCTGGTCAATCATGTCGTAAAGAAACGAAACCTTACGGTCTTCGTCAGCAATAATGGGGAATGCGAAAGGAGTACCACCAGTGACATCCTCAATATCCTTGATCCAGTCTTTGTGGTCTTGTAAAGGATCAGCCGAAAGACCAATCAACTTGGTGTTACGCTTAGCAAACTCGTCCTTGAGCTGTGAAAAGGCGCCCAATTCAGTGGTGCAGACAGGAGTGAAATCAGCAGGGTGAGAGAACAAGACAGCCCAAGAGTCGCCAATCCAGTTGTGAAAGTCAATCTCACCTTCAGTGGTGACAGCCTTGAAGTTAGGAGCAGTAGAGCCAATTCGGATACGTGGCTGGTCTTCTTGCTTAAAAGAGTAGAATCTGAGACCAGCAATACCAGCAGTCTTTTGAATAGCAGGTCTGGCAAAAGCACGAACAGGCTTAGCAGAGGCAATTGATCTTCTGAGAATGAAAGACATTGTAATTGATTAGGAATTGATGAAATGAAAACAATAAAATAGAATAGTAAATAAGGTTATCAAGACGTAGTAAGAAGAAAAAGGGCTGTTGGGAATCCAAAAGTATTTATAATGACGCAAAAAAAAAAAAAAAAAGAACATATTCAGAAAAGCCACGTGATATGGTGGAATAGTTAGTGATGGTTGTGTCAAGAGTAAGGCAAAACGGGGTTTGATGAATTGACAGAAGTGATAATAAACAGATGCAAGAGTAAACAACTCACAATGAAATAACAAGCTCAATTGACAAAAAAGACAACAGGAATATTATTGGTTTGGTAATTGGCCGATTCAGAAAGTGGGAAGGATTTGAAGCCAACCTTCAGAAAGCTAGGTTAGTAAGAAAAATTAGATATTGTTCAATGTTTCAAGACTAATGGAACTGAGGTAATTTACATGAAAAGATCTTGAAGATGAAATTTTGTTTTATTTTTCAATCAATTGACTGATTTCATTTCAGTGTCATATAATTATACAATGTTTGCTCGTTAGTAAACCTTCCGAGAAAACTGCTTATAAACACAACTTCATGTAAGGAAGTGAATTATTGCACCTAAAAAAAGAGCTTAAGCAAAACAAAAATCAAAAAAACTATTTTACCAAAATTCTGGTTAATTTTTAGTGTATATCAAAGCTTTGAATATAATGATTCTTCAGAAAGGAGTTTCAAGAATTGCTATTCCTCGTGGCCCAATGGCAAGGCGTTCGCCTACGATTTGGTCTGCAAGCGAAAGATTCCAGGTTCGACCCCTGGCGGGGAAGCTTATATTTTTCCTGATTTTCATCAGGATTTCTTTTTGAAAAATACACTTGTTTTTGCTTAAACTACAAAGGCAATAATTTAATTTTGCTTCTGTATTATTTTTTGTCAAAAGGTATTGATTAAGGGAAATGTGAAGGTGTTTGGTGAACATTGTTGCGTTGTGTGAAACTAGGTAGTTAAGTTTGTAACTGGCTAAAATTTTTGTTCAATTGACATAAAAAAGCAACAAAAAATATTTCCAAGCTTTTGACAAGAAAGCTTTAAATTGGTTTCAAGGTCCTTTTTTGAAACTTTTGAATTTGAAATTTGCTCATGATTGTTTTCACTAAGATCTGTTGAATCAGCTTTAGTAAAGCAAGTTGTATATCAAACTCATCACTTACAATTCACAATAAAAAAATTCGATCATAAAAACATCAGTTTTCATTTAAGTATTATTTCAGAATAATCTTATTTTTTTCTCATATAAATATCTTCAATTTTTTGTTAGCGCAGCTGAAATATATTTACCATTTCATTTTTCTTTCTTCAAATAATTTAACATGCTAGTTGTGCGGTGTTGCCAAAATTACCATCCAAATAACCAAACCTTAACCTTTTTACACCTAATTTATTTTTTTTTTAGTTCTTTAAAAATTTCTAATTTTATCCTCCTTTAGCTGTCATTGATTTGCTTAATTTTTTGTATTTTGAAACTTATACAGCTTTTCCAATAAAAGGCTATCAGTAAGAAGAGTCCAGAATTTAGAAACGGTTCAACAATAGCTACCTGTGCTCGTCCTCAAAACGTTGGAATCAAAGCGTTCGAAATCTACATATCAAGTCTAGTATATCCTGCTTCCTTTTTCTCCTTCGAGTTTTAAGTGTTGGATTTTCTTTTGAAGTCCTCGAATACCACTTAACAAAGGGTTTCCTTACGAATTTTCCATCTATCGGTGTATTTGACGCATTTTTTCTTTCGGTTATTTTTCGTAAATCTTGAACGAATTTACTAGATTGATTTATACATCACTATTTTAATGTCGTATATTCTTGGATTTCAATAAAAAATCACCAACATTTAATTTCTAGGTTGTCAACCATGCTGAACTCGAAAAGTACTCAGGCGTTCCAACTGGAAAATTCACTATCGGTCTTGGCCAAGCCAACATGCCTTTTGCCAGTGATAGAGAAGACATTTATTCTTTGGCTTTGACCACTGTTTAAAATTTTCGCAAAAACTACAACATTAGTCCAAAGTCAATGAGTAGTCTTGAAGTTGGTACTGAGACACTTTTGGACAAGTCCAAGTCTACCAAGTCTGTTCTTATGCAGATTTTTGGCGAAAATTACGACATTGAGGGTGTTGATACCATTAACTCTAGTTACAGTGGAACCAATCCTCTTTTCAATTCTGTTGACCGGGTTGAGCCTTCATCTTGGAACGAATGCAGCGCAATTGTTGTTGCTGCTATGATTATTGGTCCAGATTCTCTAATTGCCTTTGACTCTGTTCATGGAAGTCACATGGAACACTCTTACGACTTCTACAAACCCTACTTCACTAGTGAATACCCTGTAGTTGATGGTCATTTTTATCTTACTTGCTTTGCCCGTGCTCTAGACCAAGCATACCAAACTTACATTAAAAAATGCTTCTAAGAAAGGTCTTGCCGTCTCGGACATGGTCAGCTTTGATTACTCGGTTTTCTACATTTCAACCTGCAAGTTTGTTTCCGAATCTTTTGCTCGTCTTTTTTACAACGGCTTCCTTGCCAATACTGGATCTCTTGAACTTCCCGGAGGCGTCAAAACCCTCTCATACGAGGCTTCTCTCACCGACAAAAATCTCGAAAAAGCTCTTGTTACTGCTGCAAAAACAATGGCATCTACCAGATTTGATCCCTTTTTGATTGGTCCTACCAATACCGGCAACATGTATACTGCCAGTCTTTACTCTTCTTTGATATCTCTTGTAAATTATGTGTATGCTGAAGAGTTGGAAAACAAGCGTGCTAGTCTCTTTTCCTATGATTTCGGCATTGTATCTTCTTTTTTTTCAGCTCAAATCAAGAGCTAAAATTCTGAAATTGCTAAAAACCTCGATATTAAAACAAACTCAACAACACATCCTTTGAGCATTCTGAACATTTTGAAGCTGCTATTGATCTTTGTGAAAATGTTCATCTCCAAAAGAGTTTTACTCCTACTGGGTCTATTGAGCATATTAGAAAGGGCACATATTACTTGACTGAGATTGGCGAAAACTACAAGAGATCATACCCTATTAAAGAGTAAATTAGTGTTTATTTATCATCATTAAAAAAAGATTAGCTATTTTGATCATTTATAATCTCCAACTACCCTAATGTATAATATATGACGGCAAAACATTCATTTAATAAAATCGCCCTAAAAATTTCCTAAACTTCAAACTGGTCAAAACTCAAATCATTTTTAAATTTGTCAATTGACCAGATTTTTGAAAAGATCTCAAAAATTTGTTATTTCCAAACTTAAATAAGAACAATATTCAAATTTACAAAGCTCAACAATACCAACTGTCTCATTCTTTATCACAATGTTGGAAAAGCGACAATTCTCGAAACTCAAAAACAAGCACAAATCAACAAAAGTCTCAAATTTTATCAATAACTACAACCAAAACATTTTTCAAGCACAAGGTATTTGGAGCAAAAACTTGAGAACAGTGACTCGGTTTACTGAATCCGATCATAAACATGGGCTTGACGAAGATAATCTGGACATGCTGAAGTCTTCATTGGGAAGTTTAGAAATGTGGTACTTTGAAAGGGAAGAGATTGCTGGAGATTTTTTAACAGAATCAGTTAAAGCAACTGGTGAAAACTGGGACAAGATAAAAGATAATAAAGGTTTGAAAAGTGACAAACAAAAGAACCCAAAAACACCGGTTGTGCGACTACAAGCTAAACAAGAAATGCTAAAACAAAATATGGACAATGAAAAGTTACGTGAAGACGTTATCATAGATCACATAACAGATATTAAAAAATCGATCTGTATAAAAAGCAACATCAGCTTTAGCATAGATTCAGTTGACCATGTCGAAAGCCCCAGATCTCCTATACCAACATTACATTTTCCAGACAACAAACGACAATGGACGTCAAACAGCAATAGTACCAAAATCCGTCCAAACCGATTAATTCTTGAGCACGAGTTAAATAATCAAGTTGAGTCTGATCTTAAGTATTTACTTGATACTCGAGTTAACACAAAATGGCTTGAACCACCAATAAATAGTGTGACATGGAATCAGTTTAGCAACGCAAATGATTACGAAAAGGGAAGATTTGAGGAACCTAGAAGAAACATTGCCAAAACAATCAAAGCGGAAAAACAGGCAAAATCAAGTTTTGAAAAATCTGAAACAAAAACAGAATACAAGACTGATAAAGATAATAAAGAGAGCCACGAATCACTAAATACAGCTGACACAAATGTGCCAACTGTGGATAATCATGTTAGTTTAAGGTCTAATACTACATCTCCGCAATCAGAATCCATTACTACTCCTCTTGGATCGCTTAGCCCTATAAGCTTAGTGAGCTCAATTGAAATGACGGCCTACGATCGAGTTGGTAGGTTTGTCAAAAATTCGCTTGATCTAGAGAATGAAAGTCTGACACAAGAATCCAATCAGAGTCGATTGGCCCAAGACGACACAACACCAGCAAAACACAGAAACATGAAAGAGCAAGAAATCATTAAATCAAATTCAAATGCAACGGAGCAACCTATATTACAGTTACTTGAGAAAAACCAAAATGATGCGAGAAGGGATCATAATCCTCAACAAAACCAAAACTATCAAGATGAGGACTATAGCTTTGATGAAAATAGCGAAATATTATGGCAAGGGCACAATTTGCGTAGTCTACTGCTATCTCGAGAAGAACAGCTAGAAAACCACAAAAACGGAGCAACGGAGCCAGTGTTCACTAAAGCAAAAGAGTCTAATTCAACTTTTGAAAAACACATTTTAGATGTAGTGAAAATACCTGAACGGCTGAGCCCACAATTAAATGTTGAATTGTGTATGGTACACAAAAACTTTTCTGACCAACTTTTTCCAAAGTTGTCATTTTCTGATACTAAACCAGCCGTAAATTACACCTTCAAACGAAACGAGAAAAAATTCAACAATTGCAGTTCTTCACGATTTGGTTTTCGATTTCACAGAAACAATCATAAAAATTCCAACAGTTTAAAATTATATATACCGTTTCACGTCCCAAAACTTGTCAAGATTCATAAAAAAGGCGGAGTTCAATTTAGTTGTGATTCCTGCAGATATTCGCCCTTTCGGGAAACAAACAAAGGTTTTGGCAGACAACATTTGACCAAAGAATATTTGGCCCAAACCAATAATATCCCAAATTGTCAAAGTTTTAAACAAACGCGTCAGGCGGGTGAATACGAACCATTCACCACGAATCTCCACACGTTACCCAACTTTGACTCGGCGTCGTCACCAACCTCTTTGTTGCATTCTTATTACTCTTGTTCTTATTCTCACAATTTTTACTTTTCTTTTCCCAATACCTTTGGCTCAACTTTGCAACAATCTTTAAATCTCAACAACCAATCCCTTTCTGGCAGTTTGCTTACTCCGCATCTGCGGCTGTATATTGACACAAATAATTTTAAAAAATATTTTAGAAGTTTCAGATATCGTCCTCTTTCCAACTCTTCGCGTCTTGTTTGCAAAATACCCAGCACTGTATACCAAACCCAATTTCTTAACCAAGCCACCCAAAAAATACAAACCAACGTTCAAAATTCACAGTCTCTTGACTTATATGGCAATAATTTATTGAAACCTTTGCTAACTTCGAGTGAACTTCAAATACCCAAATTATTACTGACTTGTGGAACAATTGCTGAACGCAGTTTGATAGCTAACGATTTCACCAACAAGACAGATTCCACTTCCGAGAATTTAGTGCCAGTTGGCTGTTCAAATCACAGCGATATCACACACTCTGATCAAAAACTTATTCCCATATCTGATTTGGAGCTTGATATTTCAAACAACTCGAATCAAAAGTTACAATCACGCAAAAAACTGTATATCCACGAAATGCCTGAACCTGAGTTCAAAAATAATATTTCTGATAGTATACCCAATCTCGAGCCAGAAAAAAGTTTCAGCTTTACAAACGTACCAAATATGGAACTGCGTACACGTTCAGCATTGAGCAGACAGCCCGTCTCGGCAGACATGTCGGTTCCACAAGAGGAAAGATATATAAAAAGTCCGATGGGATTTAACAGGTCTCTGTCGGCCTCTTCTCGTCACAGAGACGACTTTTTGAGTGGCCATCGCTCAAGTTCTGGAGAATATAAACGGAATCGCGCAGTCATCAACTCGTCTAGTTCTGCGCGGACACATCCTTCTTCTTCTTCGCGTTCGCAAAATGCTACGCCAAACATACCTCCCCACGAAGTTGCCGAAGCTGAGTTTTCAATAGGTGAACGACAGAGATCAACTTCAACACCATTCAAACCAAGTACTCAGTTAGGTCGACAGCGGTCGCTCAAACTTGCTACCCCACTGAAACATGGATCTAGTAATGGTTTGATTCAAGGAACTCAGCGACCAATAACTCCCACACATGAAGCTTCCAGAACTCCAAGCAGGCAATCATATGCTAACAATTATGAATCAGGACAATACCCTGAATCTCCAACTCCATCTAGATATTCAGGTACCCAGACTATCAAAGCAAATGCGTACAACCTTAATAACAATGTGAACCCCATTAATCAAACCTCACCAATTGCTCCCAGGCAACGAAATTACCGTGCACGATCCAATTCTAGTGCATCCATGTCGTCTCCTGGTTATTCGAGATCTTTATATCCTTCTCCACCACCCATCCGCCATTCACCTCGTCTTTCCCCTGTATCCAAAAAGCTATCAGATACTACTTTCCCTATGTTTTCATCCAGTAACGTATTACCCTCTGACAAGTACTTCGACCGCATGTTGAATTCTACGTCCCGATCAAGACGAAACTCAGTCTCTGATTATCACAGAAGAAATGTGTCTTCAATGTATTCAATAGCGCCGTTTGACATGGACATGAATGCCCAGCTTCCGGACGCACACGCAAACAATGAAGCCAGAAATTTATCAAGACAACAAAGCATGCAAATGAGCCCATCTGCAATGAGCTCTAGACAAACTTTCAGTCAGCAGTCGCTGGCATCCATGTCATTAGACCAATATAAAAATTGCAGTTCTGCGGATGTTTTGAGAAATGGCAAAGGCGCTGGCGAATACATCATTAGTGATCTTTTTGACACTTTGACAGATTTACAAGATTCCAGATTTGATGGTATTAATCATAATAATAGAGAAGCTGGTGATGAAAAAGAGCCTGGAGGAAGGGCAGAAAAGCTTGAGCGTACATCAAGGTACTTTAGAGAATGCTCAGATTTGATTAAACTCACATTCAAAATGGAAGACCGGTTAGACAACTTTCGGGAAAAAGTTTCTGAGTCCGTGACCAACAATATTGAAGAGCTTGGAGAAAATCCAGAAGAAATGGAAATTATAAAGCTGCTACGCAAGCACAAAAAAAGTAAACAAAAAAGGTTGGCTAATGATGGAGATACCGATGACGATAATGAATTTCAAGATGTTGGAGAGCTTGGAGAAGAATCGATAAAATTGCTGACTACCCTCGCGCATTTTACAGAAGAGGAAGTTCGATCATTTTTGAGTATGGCGAGTAATGGAGGTAACGAAAAGGGTGGCAAGAGGCCAAAATCAGGAGCACAAAAGTCTGGCAAAGGAGGAGCAGGGTTTGGATTCCCAGTATCAAGAACATACTCAAGTTCTTCCCTAAGAAGCAGACGAGATGATGGATATGAAAAGGGTTTTGGTGCGCCTCGACGACTGGGCTCTTTGAAATCGTTTAAAAAGAAAAGCATTTCGTCGTTGAATGGCTACGGCAACTCTACCTCCAACTCGAATACCTCACAGTTGGAAAAACCAAAAACGACAAGTTCGGCTTCTCGGTCTGCAAAGTCTAAAACTTCGTATGGGTTCCCGGCAAATTATCTTGATCGGAATTGGGCATGGACAGCGCTATTGTACACGATTATTGGAATCTTGTGTTCAGTGGTGTTTGCTAACGTGTATATTTATTTAGTAAAGGCTACAGAAATGACAATGGTGCCTTACTAAAACATTTGGGATAAATAATGAATATGTAATAATAAATAGAATTAATGAGGCTTGCTTTTTTTTTTTTTTTTTATCATCTAGCAGGAAAATGCTAATAATCTGGGGGAATTAGATGTGTCAACAAGACATGTCATAAATTGTGTGGTTCGAAAATCTCAAATAGTATTTACGTTAATGATGAAATCCGCAACTAGTTTAATTTAAATTATTTCAAAAAACTCTGGATTTCTCTTACCTAGTTATTATCCATACGGGGATACTCTTGACTTATACTCATTCACTCTGTCTTCACCTCTTTTATGACAAATCACGTGATTGATTGTACTGGTTTCTAGACTATGAAACTACCTTTGTGTCGCTCGGAGCGGTTGTACTACAGAATTACAGAGTAACACGGTATTAACATGGTATTGGTCGTGGCAAGTGTACCAATCTGCTGTTGCTTGTTCTTCGTTGGTATGGGGCTTTCACCACGTTTTGTTCGGTTGCTGGTGGAGGTAAAGACCGATACGATCGATACCCGAACTTTTGACTTTGAGCTTTTTCAGAGTCCTAGCCCGAGCAGCAATACATGTCTCAGTCCACTTTTTGGCTCAATGTTCTTACCGGTAGAAGAAGTCCGACCAGGGAATCGAACCCTATCTACCGGGAGAGCAGCTGGATTCTGCCTGTTGTTATACTCAACCAGACCACTGGGCCGCTCCAAATCACGTGAATGTACTTCTTTCACCAAGTTTTCTATTTGAAACTGGTAAATATCAATAGTATGACTTATTTTTGTACAGCACCTAACAAGGTTTCAGCAAAGTTCCAATTCAAATTCTAATAATTTGAGAGAACGACAATCAAAAACCCAAAAGTATCCTTTTTTTTTTTTTTTTTTTTGACTACCATTCAAAAACAAACAAACACGAAAAAGAGTTAAAAGGAAGAAGAAAAAATAAAATATGAACTCATCAGAAAAAGGAAATGATTCAATTTTGAAAGAACGAGTTTGTAAGCCTAATGATCAAATTTCGAGACCAGCGAAAAAACAAAAAGTGAATGTTCAATTTGAAGAGCCTAATGATAATAATGATAATGGCAATGAGAATAGAAGTACACTTAATACAACATATTTAACGTCTCCAAAACGTTCAGCTACTGCTGCTACTGAAAAGTCTCAAGAATTGAAAGAACTGAAACAGTCTGAACAGCCTCAACAGTCTACTCAATCGAAACCACAACAACCAGTCTCGAGACCAAAAAGTCGAAGTTTTATTGAAATACACAGCCAAAAAGGACACCCAGTTTCTCGCGGCTCCCACGCTTCGTCATCATTCCCCTCAAACCCAATACAACCACCACCATCTTCATCATCGTCATTACCAACAACGGCGACTACGTCATCATATCCTTCGTCCATACACCCCAATCCTAATCAACGAGTAATAGATCTCCAACACTCACTATCCCAACTCAAAGGTCCCATTTCGATCATCGTTGACTACCTCAATTTCTCATATGCATCAGCTGTACGGCAATTCGCAGGTTCACGTCAAACGCAGCTGATCAAGACAAATGATACGAGAGTTATACAGAAATGTGCTGACGAGATTGGAGTTCTACTGGACAACATTATGACAACGACAAAGACTAATACGACGACTTGGTTACCTGGCACGGAAAATAGGTCGGAGAAAGGTGATAAGAAGAGCCAAAAAGCGGAGAATAGTAATAACCGTGGAAATGATAGTGGTAGCAGTAATGCTAATACTAGTTCTAACAGCAATAGTAGTACCGGAGTTGTTGAAAACCTCCACGGAGATAAAATGTTGAGTGCAGCCCAGATTCTAAAAACTGGTACCGCTGTGGAGTTGCTGAACGAGTATCGGCGAAAAATGAAACAGGTTCCGACAAAGAAAAAGAAAAAGGTAAATGAGTCAGTGCCATCACGGCCAATTGAGTCTGCGGACTATTTCAATCCTAATTCCAAGTCTGCTAGCGATGCAAACTCCAATTTCAATTCCAAATCGGACTCCAACTCCAACCCCAAATCAACACACAAATCTAAACCTTCTAGTTACCATTACCAATACGGTATGCCAATCCCACCCTACTCATCTCTGTACACACTCACAGAGTCCGGTGAGTATCTTCCGATTGTGCCTGAACTCCCCAACAAGTCCGAGATTGTCAACCTCAACACTCCACAAACCTACATAGTCGGCCAGGAAATCCCACCGCTTTCAGATTTGCTCGACTTGCTTGAAAGTAAAATGGATTTGGCAATTGAGTTGGCAGCCGCACGGCAAGAAGTGTATAATTATAATGTATGGTTTCATAGCCAGCAGCTACAGCAGAATGGTGAAAAAGAAAAACAATAGTGACGATGTCAAGGAAAATGGAGATCACGGTAATAGTCATAGTCATAACAGTAATTGAGTAATTTGAAATAACCTGATGTAATAACATAATAAAAGCAACAATAGCCTTTAATACTTTACTTTGATGCTCTCTACATCCACAGCGGTTTGAACTGATACTAAACTGAAAAAAAAAAAAAATCATTAGTCACCATTCTATGCCAACCGCGTTTCTACAATTCATTCCCAACATTTCAAAAATTTCAACTATATTAACCTAAATAATCAGTCATATGAAAAATCAAAGTGACTCACAATTTGCTTATTTGCTGTGGTCAATCTGGTAAGTAATTCTGAACCAGTCAATGGCATCAAGGAAAACACGTTCCTTAGCATACTTGGCCCAAGGATCAGAAATATCGCCACGAACAGAGAATCCGTGCTCAACGCCGTGGTTCAAAGAAATTCTGTACTTAGCCTTGATCTCCAAAAGCGCATCTTCAGTTTCTCTTCTGAGTTCAGCAGGGAAAATCTTGTCAACCTCGCAAGCACCAATGTAAAGGGTACCTTTGATAGCCTTGATCTCGTCAATGCCAACAAAGGAAGGATGGAAAATGGCAGCAGATTTGGCAAATCCAGAGCCAATTGCTCTGACAGCGTACTTGGCGCCAAAGCAGTAACCAGTAGCAACAACGTACTTGGGGGACCATTTAGCCTTGACAGCCTCGGTGATCTTTTCAACAATAGGACCAGTCTTATCAGGAGTGTGGTTAGGCAACCATTGGGTCATCAAGTCAAAGCCAGCAGGGGGATTCAACTTAACTGGGTCCTTGTCGAACAAGTCAGGCATAACAACGAAGTAACCAGCTTTGGCATACTCGTCAGCAAGCAATTGAGCATTGATAAAAGTGTAGCCAATAACGTCAGTGAAAAACAACAAAAAGTGGTCATCAGCGTTCTTCTCATCACCAGCAATGTAGGCCTCAATGCCTTCAGCAAGCTCAATCATCTTGCCCTGAGCAGTGCCTTCGTGCTTGATTCCTTGAGCACAGCAGTTGGAAGGAGGGTTAGAAGCCATTGTGTATGATGTTAGAGTTATGTGAAAAGAGTTGTAGTAGTAAGGTGGGGAAAAGTAGAATTGAGGAGATAGAGGAACTAAAAAAAAAAAAAGAAGAGAAAAGCAGAACTAGAAGGATCTGGATTCAATTTTATATACAAAACGTCGGAATTTATCAACCTGTGGCTTAGTAAAAAATGAGAAATAACAACCTAATCACGCGGGGCTGAAATATCTTGGTTTGTCAAAATCACGTGAACAATTAAACTGCTTTAACTTAACTGAATTAGTTTGGTTAAACCTCGTGATTAGAAACTCAACTAAGCTAATTTTGGCTGAGTCTGATGATGACTTTGTGTGATTATAAACAAACCAGTATTGCTTTTTCTAGGTTTGTATTCAGGCATGAGTTGATAAGCTTTGGGAATGCCTGGACATTTGTTAAATTATAAGTTTTTAGATTTACTAAAAACCGAGATTGATAGCTACTAAGCTAGTCAACAAGCGAGGGTTCAATCATGGAAATTCAGTCCAGTAGAGAATATCAATCAAATATTCAAAAAACTTTTGTAATTCAAAGTTAAGGATAAGTGATTCTATATGAATTGAAATAGTCACAGTTAAAATAAGTTTCAAGTGTTTTTGCATGTTCATTGCCCTTTTTAGTTATTAGCATACACAGCTAGACTAAAAGCACTCAAGCCGCTCATTCAATCATACACTGAATAAAAATTAACCATTCATTGAGAATTCCAAAACTTCACGAAGATAAGACAATTTCAAAACAATAATACCCAGCCTTAAATCAAAGCCTAAACACGAAAAAAAAACTAAAGACAAAAATGAAAACGTATAATTTTTGTTGTTTGTTTTGTTCAACTCCTATCGGCAAGCTACGGCGACTGTTTCTTTTAACGAAAAAGAAAAAAACCGTTTGTGCCTAGTTATTGTAGCCGTACGCGCACACCTGTCAATGGTGGAGTTTGAGTGAAGACCTTTTTATTAATTTATTATGTATTTAAGAGGAACGTCAAGCACTTTTTAAAGAAAATAAATTATCATGGATACAGTATTTTTTTCATTATTATCGAAATTTGAAAGAATTCTGTGAAAACTCTTGATTTCTCACTTTTGAAACAATTTGGGCATCTTCAAAGGAGAACACCGAGGGTGATTTTCGGTTGGAATTGATATGAATGCTAATAAGACTGCTGATCTTAATACTAATTATTCATGTTCTCTTCTGAGTAGTTCAATGCCAGTATTCCAAAATCCATTAAAGAACGCTCATAAAGCTAATGATTATTTACCAAAAAGCTTCAATTTTATCAGGACATCAGCTAAATTAATCCAAATTTAACAGCCAAACTAATTTCAAACAACAACGACTGATGTTTCTGAGAAACTCTTGAAAATATCAAAAGTTCCATCACATTGTTTCTTAATTGCAACTCTGTAACCTGTTGTTTCTATCCATAGATAATACTTTTTGTTTTTTTTCGAAATTTCGTTTTAGCATATTACCCCACACTTTCTCTCTCCACCTAATCGTTTTTGCCTTTATATTTTTCCATTTACAATTCTTTTTTTTTTTTTTCCTTTCACACATTCTTTCACAAAAACTCAATAATCTCACAATAATCTCTACTGGTACTACTAAATCCGCTTCCAACCCATTAGAAAGCTCATCTCTTTCATCGCCAAATACTTCTAAAGACATGCGTGACGATCGTACAACACTTCCTTACATTTTGCCTTCAACTTCTTCGTGGTTCATTGTGAAATATTCAGAGAGCAAGTCCACAAAAGGAAATAATGCTCCACCACCACTACACCCCTACAGACCAAACAAACAAAGTCAATTAAATAAACAAGGCCAACCAAACAAATTAACTACACTGAGCAAAGCAGAAGACCATTATGGCGATCCAGTAAAACCATCTTCATCGCGACCTCGACCAAGATCGCGCGAGGGATGTTACACTTGTCGTCGCCGAAAGAAAAGATGCGACGAAATGAAGCCAATGTGCAGCGCATGCGTGCGACTAAAACTCAAATGCGAGTATCCTCTTCCTGGCCAAGAACGCAAAAATGTGAGACGAAAAATCAAGTGTAAACCAGGTAGTACCTGCAAACCTAGTAGTGATTGTGACAGCAGCGATGGGCTGGTGCAGGAAGTGAAAGGTGAATATATCAACTCAAGAAATGGTATTCAGGCAAATGGATATCGTGATAGTGGTTTTAAGAGTATTATGGGTCAAGCTAATATACAGTTAAGCGACTTGGGAAGATTTTCTGCTGAATTGTCATCTTCAAACAACAACAATGAGTTAATGGATTTTTCAAGCCATGACTTTTCATCAAATACAGATTTAAGTTTGCAAGACGACTTGATGAAACTTGACTCTACCAGTCTGAATGTCCAAACTGATAATGCTGATAGTGCAAACATTTTTCTCCCAGACTGCTTTAGTGCCAACAATTCTTTCACTGACCTCTTATCTATCACATGCCCCAGCACTCGAGAGTTTCAAAACCATCTAAAAAGCCCTTTTGATCCTTCAGCCAGCTCAATACCTCTAGCCAGACCTCAAAATTGCAATTCCGATACCATAACTTTTTCTCCTTCTTCTTCTCATCGTCTCCTTGCATCATCTTTAAACAAATTTTCTTCATCTGCACTAAACAATGAATTTTTCATTAAACAAGTAGCTCAAAGAGACAAATCAAACTTGGGTAATTTGGACTATCCTGGGGTAGAACACCAATCTCACTATCCTTCCATGCCTCAATTTGATATCTTTTCTTCAGTATTCACGCCATCTTTAATAGACCCTTTGCTTACTGCATCCCAAAATTCACGTGTTGAAGAAACCATTACTCAAGACGATGAAAATCAAAACAAGACCGAAGCTCATATTCAGACTCCAGCCCAAACTCCAAGTCGAAGTCCACCTTCTACTCAAACTCAGATTTCCAATTCCTTAAAAAGAACAAACATTCAGTCTATCCAAAACTCTCAAGCTTCGTTTAGGCCTATCATTTTTTCTAAACCAACGCCATGGTATTATCAGCATTTGGACAGCTTTGGAATTGAAATGTTTGCATACTACCATAACCACCTCGCCAACATAATTTGCATTTCTTCCAAAATGAACTCATTTCTCAAAGTTTTTGTTCCAATGGCCGAAGCAGATCAATCAGTTTTATACGCACTTGTCGCATACTCTTCGTTTCACCACACCATGGGCCGACACGAAGATATTGGACTCAAGTATCTTAACAATGCCATCAAATTGGTACGCGCCGATCTGTCGGAACACAAGCTGACAACTCTTGCGTCCATGCTCATTATTACTACCGCCGAGATTTGTAAAGGTGACGTGGTGCACTGGGACAAGCACTTGGCTGCTGCCGCCGACGTTATTCGTATGCATGGTGGAATGGACTCCTTTACCAACGATCCAACAAAACTCTGGCTGGCAACAAACTTTGCGTACCATGATCTTTTGGCGGCGTCTAGGTATGAACACAGGCCATTGTTTGAGCCAAGCGAGTATGACAATCTGTTGAAAATGGATAAAGGCGTGAATACATTGATTGGATGTTGTAAGCCGATTTTCAGTTTGCTTGCTGAAATTTCGGAACTTGCTGTGGAGGCTCATAATGTGTATGAACAAGTGGAAAAAAGCAATGAAAACGGTGAGTCATGTTCATACACTTTTGACATTTTCAAAGATTCAACCTCAAACGAAATTTGTGATATTTTAAACATTTCCAAAAAAGAATATACTGAAGGGCCTTCTGATATCTACTTTGATACCCCAGAAAGTAGCAACGAGTCTGATAAATCAAGCAGCCCTACAGCTACTTCAAAACAAGTTCTTAGTAACCAAATTCGCAACTTGAATCATCGGGTCAGGCTTTTGGAAAAGAAAATCGATAATTGCAGACCTGACCCTACTGATATCCTATCTCTCAGCAAATCACAGGGTGATTTAGACGAGCAGCTCACACTTTTCGAAACATTTCAACTGACTGCCAAAATCCATTTACTCCAAAGTGTTGGGCGACGCAACGCTGCATGCCTCCAATTACAAGTTTTGGCTACCGAGCTGGTAACCTGTTTAGACATGTTGCTCAATACCAAAGTAGAAGGCAGTTTCGTGTTTCCGATTTTCATTGCATCCATCATGGCAACGACGACTCGAAAAAGAGCAGAAATGGTGGCAAGAATAGACATGTTGTTTAAAAGACAGCTGGCGAGAAACATTATGCGAGCTTTGGATCTTGCAGAAGAGGTTTGGAGACTTGATGAGTATGGAACAAAGTATGTGAATTGGTATAACGTACTTAAGAAGAATGGCTGGGATCTTTGTTTCTCATGATTTTTGGTTTGAGTGTTTAGTTTGAATATTTGGTTTTAGATGTGATTGTAGAAAATATATATAATGTGAAGAGCGTAACGTGTAAAGGGTAAAAAAAAAAAAAAAAAAAAAAATAATAATACAATCTTCAATTATTGGAATATCTATTGATAACAATACTAGTTGCTATTGGTTCACTGATATTCACTGCTGTTGGACAAGCAATAATATTTTCAGCTCTCTGTTTATACTTGATACAAAGCTTATTACCGCCTGTGTATCTGAACTGTTGAATATAATTGATAATAATTTGCATTAATAAATACTTATCGTCAACATAGGGCCGACTTTCGACAGCGCTGTCTAACATCAACTAGGCATTTTTACTGATAAAGAAGATAAAAGCTTCCATGCCTACGAAGAACGCTTAATCAATCATGTGATGTTCAGGTAATGAACACCAAAGGCTGATCCTATTTTCGACTATTGGCCGTCAGAAAGTGATAGTATAGTACTCGCCAATAATTACAACCAAGAGTTACATTAATTCATGAACCAGCTAACAAAAAATAATAGAGACTTGGGTATTTTTTTTTTAATTTCCAACTAGTTGAAAAAATACGTTTTCAGCATAACTACTCTACAATTGTGCTTAGCTTTTTTCACATGTCACTGAAAAATTCAACTTGGCTACTTCTTACAATTTTCACATACACAACCTCGCCAATATTTTCATTCATAACCAACAAAAATCCTATAAAAACATTTCTTAAGCATGCCCATATGCTCGTAAACAACCTTTCACTAACTGAATCATTAGGCAATACCTAAGTATAATTATTAGAGAAGTCCCTAGCTCCTACTCGTATCCAAACAAGGTAAGGGTTATTAAACAAGTTACCCTGCCTGTTACCGGTTCGGGCCGCATCCAGTATTTCCATGACAAAAAGATATACAAACAATTCTTATTGATCCCTGGTTATTCCTTGGAATGCTTGGTTTTCTCCATCAACTTTTCGCTCCAGTTTTTCTTTTTTTTCCTTTCTATCATAAAGACTAGTTCAACTTTTAGAAAATACACTTGAAATTGCGTTAGCTTTAACGAGTAACAAAAGAACCTTTTGAAAAATAACGTCATAATCCGGCCATTTTTTTTTCACTATGACATCTCCTGAGTCCAATTCAGAAGTACATACTGTGAGATCAGCTCAGACATTCAAGTTTCCTTCTGATTACTATGGCTTACCCAAAACAGACCATACCCGCTGGCGTCTCAAAGTTGACGAGCTAGGCCGACAAGTTTGGGTCTACAACCGTTCTGATGACCATCTTACATCGGATCCTCCATCCAACTATACAAAATATCAGCTTGAACTCGAGTCTCACAAGCCGCCAAAGCTTCCTACTCCTAAAACTCCATTGGATGCTGCCAGAAATGCGTTTTCTTTTCTTTCTTATATTCAGGAACCTGACAGCGGCACGTTTCCTTGTCAGTACTCTGGCCCAATGTTTATGTTGATTGGATATGTTGTTGCTAAATACTACACTGGAACACCCTTTTCTGCCGAAGAAAAAATTGAAATTGTTCGATACCTTGTAAACCGTGCACATCCAGTCGATGGTGGCTGGGGTTTACACACTTACGACAAGAGCACTGTGTTTGGAACGTCAATTAATTATGTCATTCTTCGTATTTTGGGTCTTGGACGCGATCACCCAGCCGTTGTCAAGGCTCGCAAGAAATTACATGCACTTGGTGGTGCTCAAAGTAACCCTCATTGGGGAAAGTGTTACTTGGCATTACTCAATTTGTACGAGTGGGAAGGTGTTAATCCTGCTCCACCAGAGTTTTGGATGCTTCCTTACGCTGCTCCCATCCATCCAGGAAGATGGTGGGTTCATACTAGAGCAATTTACTTGCCTATGGGCTACCTCTCTGCCAAGCGCAAGAAAATGAACTTGACTCCTTTGTTGAAGGAACTCCGTGAAGAAATTTATAAAGTTCCTTATGAATCCATTGACTTTTCTACTCTCAGAAACTGTGTCAATGGTGTTGACTTGTACTACCCTCACAGCGCCCTTTTGGATGTCGCCAACAGCTGCTTAGTTTTTTACGAAAAATACCTGCGTCCTAACTGGTTGCTTGAGCGCTCATGCAAATATGTCACTGAACTTGTTATGAAGGACTTGAAAAACACAGACTACTTGGCTATTGCACCTATCAGCAATGTCCTCAATGCAATTATTGTATATGAAGAAAAGGGCGCTGACTCTCCAGAATTTCAGCGCTTTTTGTACCGCTGGCCAGACTTTTTGTATATGACTCCAGATGGGTTGATGATGAATGGTACGAACGGTGTTCAGGTTTGGGACGTTGCTTTTGTTCTCCAATACATCATTTTGATTGGTCTTGGTGAAGAGCCTCAGTTTAGAGACACAATCATTAGATCATACCGTTTCCTTACTAGATCACAGTTTGTTGAAGAATGTGAGCCCGGAAGTTTCAGAGACAAGCGTGTTGGCGCTTTTCCGTTCTCAACACAAACTCAAGGATTCACTGTCAGCGATTGTACTGCTGAAGCTGTCAAGGCTATTATTATGGTCCAAAACTTGCCTAGTTTTGAATTTTTGAGACCTGAATTTCCAAAAGAGAGATTCTACAAGGCTGTCGATATCTTGCTTGACTTGCAAAACCGTGGGAGCTTCCATTTTGGTTCTTTTGCTTCTTATGAAAAAATCAAGGCTACTACTAAGATGGAACTTTTGAACCCTGCAGAGGTTTTTGGAAACATTATGGTTGAGTTCCCATATGTCGAATGTACTGATTCTTCAGTTTTGGGTCTGCATTATTTCCGTCAATACTATGACTACCGCAAAGATGAAATCGACATTGCGATTAAAGATGCACTTGATTATATTATGAGATATCAAAATCCTGATGGCAGTTGGTACGGTTCTTGGGGTGTGTGTTATACCTATGCTGGTATGTTTGCTATTGAGGCTTTGGAGACCGCTGGCCATACCTATTCAAATAACGAAACTGTTCGCAAGGGATGCGACTTTATTGTCAAGCATCAAGAAGCTGATGGTGGATGGGCCGAAAACATTCGATCAAATGAACTTTTTACATACGTTCGACATACTTCAAGTCAGCCAGTTCAAACATCCTGGGCCATCATAATGCTAATCTTGGCCCAGTACCCTGATAAAGAAGTAATTAAGCGTGGAGTTCAATTCTTAATGTCTAAGCAGATGCCAGATGGTTCATATGATTATAACCACGTTGAGGGAGTTTTCAACCATTCATGTGCGATTGAATATCCCACATATAAGTTTTCGTTCACCATGAAAGCTCTTGGTCTTTACGCCAAAGCTTACAACAATGAACCTGTTTTTTAATTGCTTTATAGACCGTTTGATTGTTTACTATTTAATATATGATTTTATTTTTACTACATGTATATGCATTTTACTTTACGTTTATTCATTTAAAATTGGAACACAGCCCCATACTTTGTGTCAATTTACCGAAAAAAGATGTCACGTGCTAAAAGGCCAGGCTGTATGTTGAAAAGGTATCTAAATTTTCATCTTATCTTTTAGAAGCATTTCTCCTGAATTGTTTGACTATTTCAAGCTTTTATTTCTATTTTGACTGCCCACATTCATGCTGAAGTTGCACTACTAATTGTCTTTTTTCCGAAAAGAAACATTGAATAATTGAAAATGAGTTCTTCTGCCAACAAATCGAAAGGCGGCGACTCATTTGCTGACCTTATGTCATTTGCTGGAGCTTCTTCACGCTCCAACAATAATGACGCCAAACTAACCATGAAGGAGCGTCAAGAAAAGCTTCAAGCTGAACAAGCCCAGAAGAGAAAGGAAACTAATAACTTATGGGCCTCAGGGCTTGACAGTCTTGGATCCATTGGCTCTTTAAGCAGCACGCCTAAACCTAATACTGCTGGAAACTCGAATAATGTATCAACCTCATCGTTACCCATTTTGAATCCTCTTTCAGCAAAGCCTGCTGAAACTTCACGACCTGATTCAGGATCTTCGTCAACTTCGGGGTCTTCAATGAATCCGCCAATGTCTTCTTTGTCTCCAAGCTCTTCTAGGCAGACAGCGCAATCTAGCGGTAACAGTAATAGCACTGCCAATAACGACTTGCTTGGCTTTGGATTTCCTGTTTCTCAGCCACCTAGCAATTTTGGTTCAATTCCATCAACTTCTGGGCAAAATAATACCAATGCCAACGTTGCCAATTCTTCTTGTTCGGAACAAAACATCGACGACATTTTTGATATTTTTAACAAGCCGCCACCACCAGCTAAAACTCAACCAGAGCCTGAAATCAAAAAGCCTGTTCCAGTTCACGCTAAACCATCGTCTTTTCAAAATCAGCAAACTAACCGTCAACATGAACAAAATGTATACGACTCTGACGAGGACGCAGGGCTTTTTCAACATAACGAGAGTGATAAGACTCGAAATGCTCACAAGTACGATGGCGATGATGATATTGATACCCAACGTAGGTCTAGACCTGCACGTAAGCCCCAAGGATCATCTACTGAGAAACGTGATGCTGCTATCGCCGAACTTGTTGATATGGGATTTTCTATTGACCAAGCTAACCGTGCTCTTGACCATACTGCAGATGGTCTTAATGTCCGCCAAGCTATTGACTTTATCATGACTGAGGCACATAAAAAGGCTACAGGCCAGCCAATGGATGAAGAAATGTATCGTTCTAATAGTAGATCTTCCCGTGGTGGATCCTCTAAGTCAAGCCGAGTAGATACCCCTGAAATTTCCAAAAAGGCTCAAGATTTGTCGTCTCAGATTTTCGCAACTGGTTTGTCAATTTTTAATCAAAGCAAAAAGTCGATTAACAAGGCAATTAGAGATTATACCCAAAGCCCTGCTCCTAATGATGGAACCCCTGCTTGGATGAGAGATGCTCAAAGGTACAAGTCTGGATCCCCTTCGCCTAATGACCGCCTAAGAGAAGAACGACCCAGCAGCAGTTCTAGATCCAGAAGAGCTTGGGACAATGATGCACCTGAGGTTGATCTTTCTAAACTTTCTGTAGGCCAACAAACTCATCCCGATCAAAGCTCTGATGGATTTAATGCTACTAGGGAAGCAATGGCTTTAGAATCTAATGGGCCACCTTCACAATACAGAAATAAGCCTCCAAGAAAACATGAAAGCCCACCACCTATGCCAAACCGGCCACGTCCTCAGGAAAGATTCAGAGACGATAGTGAAGATATTTTCCGTGTCGATTCTAAGTGCTCGGCGCTCAAATCTGGGAATGGTAGACCATCTCCTAACCTTGCTTCTAGCTCTGCATCTTCGACTCGTTCTTCACCTGTGCCCTCTCTTTCTCGTGCTCAACAATTCAAAATGAAGGGCGCCTTTGCTGACGAAGAAGAAATGGTTGGATACGTTTCTCCTGCCCGTCGTCGCCAAAGAGAAAGACAGCCAGCTTCATCAGGTTCTTCTACACCCAGAAGCGATGCAGGATCTAGCGACAAGCCATTTGTTTCTCAGATACCCACTAAGCCAAAAGTTCCTGCTAGAGCAGTTATTAGCATTTCACCTACTGCCCTTGATATGGCTACGAGTTCCAGAACATCTGGAACTGAATCGTTTAAGCGAGGCGACTACACACAGGCGGAAGTCTTTTATTCACAAGCATTACAGTCAATTCCAGACAAGCACCTTTTGCGAACAATTGTCTTGTCTAATCGTTCTGCTGCTTATATGAAGCTGGGAGACTCAAAGGCTTCTTTGAAAGATGCCTTGGAAGGTTTGGATATTATTGGACCTGGCTTTGGCGCTGAAGAATTTGCTGAACCTGGCAAACCCTTAAAAGATATTTGGTCTAAATTGCTTATTCGCAAGGCTGAAGCATTGGAAGCTGCTGAAAAGTTCAAAGATTCTTTAGAAGCTTGGAATTTGCTTATTGAAAATGGATTCTCATCTAAAGTTACTTTGGATGGTAAACGCCGTTGCCAGGCCGCACTTGAACCCAAAAAGCCTGCAGCAGCGGCAACACCTTCCTCTGCTCCTAAACCCAAGCCTGTTCCTAGACCATCTAATACCCAACCTAGCGCTGCTAGCCAAGAAGCCCTTAAAAAGATTCGTACTGCTAACCAAAAGGCAGAAAAAGAAGACGCTGAACGATACCAATTGCTCGATTCTGTTGAAGCACTAATTGAGTCCTGGCGTAAAGGCAAAGAAGAAAACTTGCGAGCTTTGCTTGCCAACTTGGACTCTGTGTTATGGTCTGAACTAGGCTGGAAAAAGGTTGGAATGGCAGAGCTTGTTATCCCTAAGAAAGTGAAACTTGCTTATATGAAGGCAGTTGCCAAAACGCATCCAGATAAGATTCCCGGTGGTGCGACTACTGAACAAAAGATGATTGCCCAAGCAGTTTTTGTTACAATTAATAAGGCATGGGACGGGTTTAAAGTTGAGAATGGAATGAACTGATAGACAAGCATTGCGTTTTTTTTCTTGAAAGCTGATTAGAAATAAGACGCTAATTAAAAGAAAACACATACTTTGAAGTATTTATTCTTATTATTTTTTTTTTGTCTTTTAATTGTTCAAAATATAGCTATTTATATATTTTTCAAAAAAAAAAAAAATCTTTCATTTATTATCGAATTAGTTATAAGGTGTGCACTTAAAAATATGATTGCATATACAAAATACAACATTTGCTTGATCCATTTACAAGCTGGTTAGCTCACCAACAACAATTTTAAACCTATCTCGACTTGATCAGGAGAAAAAGATATACTATTTGTAAAAATAATAAAAATAATAATCAAAACACTAACGATAACAATAATATATACATTTTATAAAGCAAAAAATTGGACATAGCAAAAAATAAGAATAACAATTGAAAAAAGAAAAAAAAATTGAAAGATCCAACATATTTACATTAAAATTCTGAATGTATTTTAACATCCATAATCAGCTATCCAAAAGACATCAACACAAGCACCGTCTATGCCTATGTCTATATCCACCCATTTCTATATCCATCTCTTTTATTGTCAAATATCTGTTGTATATCTCTTTTTTTCCTTTTGTTTCATTTAAAACTGAGCAGCAGTCAACAATGATTTAATAGTTCTAACGTGATCACCCTTGATGACGATTTGGTTTGAAGTTTGCTTAATCTTGATATCATCTTTGGAGAATCCCAAAATGGCCATCAAGTCGCTCTTCAAAAGGGGAGTAGAACCTTGGATTTTGCGAATGATGGTGGATCTGTGACCGTTGGCGCGAACTTTGCAGTAAACTGGGAGTTGCTCGCTGCGGGATCTGGAAATGTAGTACCATTCCTTGTCTCCAGCAGGAACTTTTAAGTCTGAGCTTGAGGAAGCGGTGTTTTCGGTAGCGTTAGTTGTAGAAGGTTTTTGTAAAGTCAAGTCGGCTTGGGTGATTGATTCGAGTTTGGGGAAAAGGGGAGAATTGAAACGAGCAGATGAAACTGAAAAACATCTGACGGATCCGCGAGAAATTGATTGTTTGGCAGCGTATAATGATAGCATTGTTGATTGTGCTTTGTGAAATGAATATGGGATTTTTCAATATAAATGGTTTTGAAAATGTACTGAAAAATCAACGATATGCTGAAAAAATGGTGATGGTCTTTTGTTATGGTGGGTGCGAAATTTTTCAGACCCAATTTTTTGTGTGTGTGATTGGAGAAGCGAAGTCTGAAAATTACTACATGGTCTGAAATATACGTCAAAATAGTATGTTTCTCACTTTTTGGTTTTTGGCTTTTAACTTTACACATTTATCGCCACTCATACATTTCTAATAAATTCAATTTTTTTATTTGCAACAAACATTCTATTGATACTTATTATCACAAACTCTGAAAGTTTCCAAATACTTATTTAATACCTTTTTTGAAAAAAAAACTCCAACATTTTTTTAAATAATGTCTTTTGATTCCGTTTTCTACCCAGCAGCAGGATTCACAACTGCCCAAGCAAAGGAGCTTTTTTCAAACACGATTTTGATTATTCCCTCAGTCTCAGTGGCCAATGTTCCTCAATTAGCAATTGACTTGCTTATTTGTACACTGGATATGCAGCTTGTTGGAAGATTGTCAGAAGACTATGTTTACCCATTTTCAGGACCTCGAGATTTCCCAGCAACTAAACCGACTACCAACTCTTCAACAAAGCCTTCAATTGAATCCGAGTCTAAATCTGAAGTTGCCAATTCTAAATCTTTTGGTATTACGACAGCTATTGAGGTTTTTACTTCTCAAAAACACAATCTTTCAGTTATTCAAGTTCGATCGCCTACGTTACCAGGCTGCAGAAATCGGCTTATTAACAAGACCTTACTTCCATTTATCAACGCCTTTGACTTTTCTGAAATTGTAGTTGCAGGCTCGTCTAATGCTGCTTTGAGTGATGTCATTCCTCCACCCAGATATAAATTGTTTTACAAAGACTCGTCCAACAATAGCAATCAACAGGCGGCAACATCAACATCAACACCATCCACATCATCCCAAAAACACGATTCATTATCCTCTCGTCTTTCTAAACTCTCAATTACATCTAACAGCCAATTTCCTACCTGCTCTGCTCCAGAAGACCAGGACCCATCTAAGCTCCCCGAGTCTGGAATTGTTTTAGAAGCACTGACAGCAATTGCAGGAGCAGGCTTAAAAGTAGTCGCAGCCGTGTTGTATGTCTTTGAAGGTGACAATTTGTATGATGCCCAAGAGTTCGCAAGTAGGTTGGCAGAATTGGTAGAAGTGGATAATATGGTTGGCTATAAGAAGGATGGCAAAGAAAAGAGTATTGATTGGGTTGAGCCAATGTCGTGGAGCGGTGTTTATGGAAAAGAAATTCCAGTTGGTCTAGAAGAAGGCCTTTATTCATAATTGTTTTTAACCTTTATGTTTTTTAAACATGTATATGTATATATTCAAGTTTCAATTACTGTTTATTATTTATTATTTTTTATTTATTTCTAATTTACAACGTATACTTTACAAAGTAGCATACTTTCTCAACATTCTACTTTCAACACCATTCAACAAACTCTCTGGAACTGCCAACAATAAACTTTCGGCTTCGGCAGTATGGATTTTGCGAGCATCAACGCCGGGAGCGCTTAAGTTTGGTAACTGAGGCTGTTGCTGTTGTTGGTTTGCAGCTAAAATAAAAAAAAAGTGTTAGAATGTTAAATTTTAGAATAAAAATAAATAAAAACTAGAATAAAAGAATGATCTTACCATTGTCGTCACCAAGAAGTAAAGAGTAGACAGCTCTCAAACCAAACAAGTTGAGAACGTACCAAGAAACGGCAGATACCCATCTGACGTCCAAGTCGTCAGTAGCGACACCAGACTGGAGCATCTGCTTGAATCTGATCGTCAAAGGGAAAGGAAGTTTCACTAAAAAAGGGATTGGTTAGTAATTGATATTCAATAGTTGGTAATTGATCATTGATATTGGCAATAATACAAATAAAAAAGGAAAAGGGAAACTTACTCAAAATGAAACCTGAAAACATGGCATTGACCCAAGACATCATCAAAGTCTGAGGCACAAAATTGAGTGCCTGTTGTTTCATCATTCCCATCATACCTTCCATATTCGCAGGATCAGTCAAGTTTGGGGCCTGTCCTGCAGCATTAGCAGCGGCGTCTGGATCCTTGAGAAATCTTCCTTCCTTCAAGTACTTGGCGTAGTACCCTTGTCTATGCACAAACGCTTCGTTGGATAAGTTGACTGCACCATTGACGCGCAAGTTTTGGGCATAGAGAAGCCATTGCTGTTCGCGAAGGGTTTTGACGTCGGGAGTAGAAGGTTTGGAAGTGATGAGGATGGTTGCGTAGTGTCGGAGGTATCCAAAAAGAAGCATTACAAGCATGATAGGGAAAAGAACCCAGAGCCTGAGCTGAGGATCGAGAACAAGATCAGGAATTTCCATGTTGGTATGGTGGTGGTGGTGGTGGGTGTTGCGGAAATGCAGATATGTGTTAAGAGAGAGATTTCTATGCAAAGCACACCAGTGTTAAGTGTGCGTGTACCTAATCCAATTCGTGTCTTGGTTGGGTGAGGTGAGATTTTTGGAAAGTTTGGTGTATTGAAAGTAATGGTAACGTGAATATCATGTGATGTATTTATTTTACTCGTTTCGGATTATTGTTGTTCTAGTCAGTTGAAAAGTCAAGTACTTCAAGGACTGGCTGATTATAATATACATGTAAATATCATAAAATGTTACATTATAACGTTTCTGTTAATATATTATATCTTATCATGACAAAATCGGTTGTGTATTGCACATATTTCACTTGGTTTACATTTGACAGAAATGAAACGAATATAGAAATGTAAATGTAAAAACAATAAAAACAAAAACTCTAAGAATGCTAAAATTTATAAATTAAAAGGGGTTAAGGAAATTGAAAAACAATAAATAACAAGAAAAGTGGGAACAAAGTAAAAAATCAAAGTGAATAAAGCAAAATCAAAGAAATCAAAAAGAAATCAAATCAAATCAAAGAAAACGAGGTAAACCAAGTATCAACAACAAAACCCAAACGCAGACCTGTTATTTCTTTTCCCTTCATTCAAAGAATTTCCAACATCTATACAATCTATTCCTCCATAGGCATTACCACTACTACTACCTCCTCCACCAAATGAACTGAATCCTCCTCGAAGTGAACCAGTTACGCTGTAAGCGTCTACTGCATCGAAATCCAAAATGATGTCTTTGCGGGCAGCAACTATTCGGTCTGCAATGTACGTGAAGAGCTTGTCAACGTCAATGTTATCTTTTGCGGAAACCTCGAAGCATTGAATGGCTGGATTATCAAGAGGGTCAGTGGTATTATTAGGATTAGTGTTGTTGGAATTATTATTATTATTATTCAAAGATAATGTGGGTATTTGTGAATATGAGTTTCGTTGGAGCTTTAAACCCATTGCTGAGGGAGATCTTGGGGTTTCAAAAATAGACTCGTTACCGTCAGAGTATTGATTTTGTGACGATGACTTATAGTAGTTTGGCATGTTTGATGAGAAGCTCGGTGATGGTATGTAAAGCCCAGAGTTCTGGTTAAAGTTTGGACTGTTTTGGCTGAAACTCGAATTAGGATTTTGATTATTTTGGCTGTTTTGATTGTTCTGGTGTGGGTTTTGGTTAAAACTCGTGCTCGGCGCCATCAACCGATAAGCTTCTGCTGCCTCTTGCGCAAACGCTTTCGCCTGTCGTTCAGACACCGTTCGGTACTGTCCTCGATCAATCTTGTTTCCTACAACCACGACTATTGGGTTCCGTACAAAGGCGTGCGCAATAAAGTCGTCTAACCACTTGCGTAGATGCGAAAAAGAAGCAGCGTCCGTCACGTCGTACACTAAGATTGCAACATCGGTGCCTCGGAAAAAGGACCGAACTAAGGAATCAAACCGTTCCTGTCCAGCGGTATCCCAAACTTGCATAGAAACTGTTTCGGGTTCTGCTGATTGTGAGAATGAGGGTCGTTGAAGAGGATTGTGATTTATGTAATCGTGATCATAGTTGCTGTAATTGCTGTTACTGTTATAATTACTCGTACTACTAATATTACCACTGCTATTGATTTGCCTTTGCTCTTGTGGGAGTCGTCGAGGGGCAAAAGAAGTAGGGACTTTTGCAGTTAAGAAATCTCCACCTACAGTAGCTCGATATGCCGACGAAAATCGGTGATGGATGAATTGGGACCGTAGCGACGTTTTGCCGACGTTTGCGTCTCCAAGCAGCAGCACTTTAGCTACTGGTGCCGAAGGGGAAGACATGTAAAAAAAAAGGGAGTTGGTGGCTTTGTTAGGAACTAATTGTAGGTGTGGATTGAATAGCACTGTGGAAGAAGCTATGTATGGAGATGGAGTGATGACGAAGACTTCGAGGCGTAAAGGGACATGGGGCGTGTGTGTGTTTGACACATAAGTGAAAGTCATGTGATGGGCTGGTGTTTGGATCTGAAGACAAAACGTCATAGGGGAGCCAGCAGGTGTGAAAAGTGATTTTAGCGAATAATTTAGTTTCAAAGTCAAAACTATTGTAATCTGGTGTTCAAGTGATGCAAGTTATATATTTTTTGAGCAAATATTATGCTGCAAATTGATGACTAGAGTGGGTAAGGAGATACGGATAGCGAAGTCTTTTGTTGAAGACTAAGAACTTCGATAATGCCCGGTTTGTAACCAAAAAATTCAAGAGATTTAAAGGATGAAGCTATACGAGACTGGATCAAAGCGTTTGAAAATTATTTCGTACTTATGCTTCTGCTTTTTATCAAAACACTTCAAGGTTTCGGTCTTTTACTAGTAAATAACAAACGACCTTTTATTTGTACGAAACTAAATGATTAGAACTACTAACCAATTCTTGAATGCAGCAATCAATTGTAAACTATCAATGGCACTTTCCGAGATCATTAATGTCTTTTTGAACTACAAGGCTTTCACAAATCATATCATTCATTTTGGGCTCAACAGTAAAGTCCTAGCTGATAAGAATCGTCAAGGTGAAGTTGGATAATCGACACGTGACAGTGATTGAACTGCACTTAATTTCAAGCATTTACTGTCGGCGATTTGGGTAAAAAAGTCATGGAATGAATATTGAAATTGATAGATTTTGACTTATATTTATTTTGAAATAAATCACAATTTTATTTGCTAATTGGAGATTTAATAAAGAAATGCTGTTAATAAATATATACTAAGGTTAAATACGAGCGAAGGCGCTAAATTTGTTTGGTACATAAAACTTATGTTTGTAATCTACAACGCTTAACCTCCACAGTCCAATTTCACTTTGAACTCATCATACACATTTAAACCTAAACATCAGTATTGATAAATTATCAAACAGCACTAATTTTCAACCACCACAATCGGCTGAACAGATCGCATTCAGTTATTATTTGTTATTTATTATTCATTGTTTATTGTTTATTATTCATTTACTATTTATTAATTTCATATACCCATCTCTTGATTCCCATGGTTACACCAATCTTATCCGACTCCAAATCATTAAACCATGGTGACATAGACACCAGTCCAACAACTGTCACCGATTTCCTCATCGATCTACGTACAAAACTCAACACCTGGCTCACCGAAGCTAAAGACACCATCTCCCTTGCTGGACCCATCTGCAATTCCTCAAACTCACTGCTATCTGACGCACGTCTCCGTCTTGAACGAGCTTCTGTTCTGTGGGCACAAACACAGTACCTCGATTCCGCCATCAACGGGCAGCTCGACACCTTGAAAAAAATATACGAAGTATCAAGGAAACAGGTGCGTCAAAACCGGGGAGCCTTTGAAAAGTCGCTGAAAAAGTTGGATAAACAGGATATTAAACTGCAAAGAGCGCTCAAAGTGTTGGAAGAGTGTAAACTTGATCGTGCAATAGAAGTAGATAACGAGTTTGTGAAACGGAAACTGGAAATCCTAGAACATCAGAAAGAAAGAGAAGAACAACAACAAATGAATCAAAATGAAGGAATAGGAGCGAGTAGCAATGTATATAGTATGGATGAAGTTGACGACAAACAGATTTTGAAAGAAATTGAAGAATCAGATATCCAGCCTAGGAATTTGAGAGGGTTTGTGGATGAAGATGCAATTGCACAGCTTAGAGCTTCTACGACAGAATCTATTGACTTTATCCAACAAACACTTGTTGAAAGTGAAGAAATGCTAAATCACCTTGGTGACGCAATTACAAACTTTTCGAATCAGGAAGAAATGATGGAAGATTTACAAGTTACTCTAGGCCATTCTGATTTTAGTCAAGACAGTACCAACAATAATAGTAGTAATACCACTAAAAAAATGTCTTTGGACAGAAAGAGCGGAAAAAACAAGGCGAATGCAGGAAATACGTGGAAATATATGATTGAACAAGGATTAGAGTCTGCACATGATCAGACTACCCAAATAGCAGCGCATGCACATGCCATGGCTATGCTTCTGGAGTCACTTGCTCGGCACTATGATCAATGCTGCCAGGCCATTGAACTCATTGACTCTGTCGAAGGAATCAATACATCTTCCGACAACAAATCTGGAAACGGAAATGGTGTTGACTCTGGTGTAGGCAACAATGCAGCGTCCCCCACAATTGATTATGCTCAAATACAATCTAGGATTACCCAAGGCCAGTATGACAAAGAGCAACTAGAAGATTTAGAAGATTTGGCTGTTGTCTTGTCAACTGATTCTACTGAGCTGGCTCCTGTACTAACTGAGCTTGAAGAAAGGCATACTGAGATCTCGGAATTATCAAACGAGGTACGCAATTTCCAAGCAAATCTGTGCGAAAGAGCTTACAGACATGCTAAAAAAAGGTTCGATGATTTAGAATTGTTTGGCAATGATATGCAAGCTTTGGTACAAGAACTTGAGCATTGTAAAGAAAGAAGCCAGTCAGGATACATTAAAACGCCGTCAAACTCTGGAACCTCTGTCAAGTCTTCAAAATCGTTAGAATCCCTAGGATCCTTACGGTCTCCAACTACACAAACTGGGACTGACACCAATAACAACGAAGAAAGCACAAACCAACGCACAGAATTTGGTCACAACATTGGCATCAATACCTGTATCCAAGAAATGGAATCATTAGTCGAATACTATACATTATTCCACCTCTCTTACCAAAAACTTATCCTTGAGATTAGACGCCGTTTACGTTTCAGGTCTCAAATGCAAAGCGTGTTTGACGACATGGCAGTCCGCGTCGGCAAAATGATAACAGACGAGCTACAAGAGCGTAAACAACTATTTGAAGCTGTGGCTGACTACCTCCCGGGCGACTTGTGGCCACGTCTGGTAGATGGACCGCCGTTTATTGAAATGACAAAGGCAGGGACTTGGAATTTGCCAGAAATCGGGGTAGACAGTGTGGAAATTGCAAAAAAGGTGTCGGCAAGTATTGAATATAGGGGAGGAACTTAATGTGCGATCACGGGGTAGCAGCAACACTGTTGAATCAAATTTGGTATTAAGTTTATATTATATTTAAAAAAAAAGCATCTATTCTATTTACAATTTATGAAGAGTTTTTGTTTGTGTTTTTGTCTCGATGTTTGATAAAATCAAAAAAGCATCAACCCTTGTGACTATTAAATCATTGATAAGCGTCCTCCAATGTACTAAACATAGACAAAACTTCATTGGTGGTCATGGTAATAGTTTCTCTTGAATCTCTTGTTCTAATACTAAGCTTGTTTTCCTCCATTTCCTTGTCGCCAACAGCGATAATATAATTATATCCTTCAGAAATGCTTCTGCGGGTGCGGGCGCCAAAAGTTTCATCAGAAGCTGCCAAATCTACATTAAAGTATCTGGAATGTAACAAAGCTGGCAAAACTACTGGATCGGTGTTAATTGCTGGTGCTTCTGTAGCAACTCCGGCCACTTCTGGTGCTGCTTTTGTTGTAGTTCCTGCTGCTTCTGAAGCTGCTGTTGATACACCTGCTACTTCTCCATTTTCTGTTCCTACATTTGTTGAACCACAAACTTCGGAAGCTACGCTAGGGTATGTATACTGGAAATTGTATTTTCCAGACAATTGGGCATGTATTTGAGAAGCATATTCACGGTGTCGCTCAGCAATGGGTATAACAATGGCCTGACGAGGGTTAAGCCAAAATGGCCATTTACCTTTAAAGTGGTCCATCAAAATTGCCATGAATCGTTCTAAAGATCCGAAAATGGCGCGATGGATCAAGACTGGGGTATGTTCATTAGAAGCGCTGCCAGATTCACTGGCTTCTTTACTGGCACCCTGCTCTGCAGAACCGTTATACTTGAGCTTGAAATTCTTAGGAAGCTGGAAATCAAGCTGAATAGTAGCCGTTTGATGTTCTTTTCCATTATTGTCTTTAACAAGGATATCAATTTTGGGTCCATAAAATGCACCATCGCCAGGATTAATCGACCATTCTTTTCCTGAATTATCCAACACTTGCTTCAAATTAGCTTCGGCAGTTTCCCAAACCGAAAGCTCGCCAGCAAAGGACTCTGGACGCGTGGAAAGCACAAGTCGGAACTCGTTGAGTCCAAACACACTATACGAAGCTTCAATCATTTTCAAGCAGGCAGTGATTTCGCGAGAGATTTGGGAAGGCTCGCAGAAAATGTGGCCATCATCTTGATGGAATTTTCTAACACGGGTCAAGCCAGATAATGCGCCTGAGCTTTCGTTACGGTGCAATGGCGAAAAGTCAGAGTATCTGACGGGCAAATCTCTAAAAGAGTGCTCATGCTTGGAAAACATGACGCAGTGGCCTGGACAGTTCATGGGTTTAAGCCCATAGAGCTGTGCATCCTCATGCTCAGCACCATGTTGTTCAGACCCTTCTTTCGAAGTCTCTTTATGGCTCTCTGCAAAAACTTGAAACATATCGTCTTTGTAATGTTCCCAGTGGCCAGAAGTTTTCCACAAATCGTCTTTGTAAATCAATGGAGTCACAACTTCTTCAAAACCATAGCATCGTTGCTGGGCACGCATGAACTCAATGAGTCTGCTGAAAATGCGAGTTCCGTGCGGCAGAAAAAAGATCGAGCCTGGAGAAAGTGGATCAATTACATAGAGTTTTTGTTTGTTAGCAACAGTCTTGCCTTCTGTAGAAATGGATGCATTTTTTGCTGGTGATGGTGATGGTGAAGTTGTTTCTGTAGGTGAAGGTTTGGTAGTAGATTGGTTGTTGAAATGAGAAACAGAAAGTGAAAATTGACGTGAACAAAGAGCTGAGACTGAGGTTTTGGAGAATCTCAAAGCATTTGAGCGAAGAGATTTGTTAAAAATTGCAGTCATGGACATGATGAAAAATGAATCTGTTTTCTTGAAGATATGAAATTCAAACTAAACAAATTGATTTGAGAGTTAACCAAAGTGAAAAGGAAAGAAAGTTGGATAATATGTTGTTGGTGGTCATGTGATGATCATGTGCAATGTGTCACTGGATTTTCACGCTTTTAAAGGTTATTATTATCGGTGCCCGAAAGGAGACGTAAATGGCCCGGGATTAACTAAAATTCTTTGGAACATTGAGAAATCACTATGGTTTATGGGGACTGTTTTAGCAGATTGATCAGTATAAAACGTTTTTATGCTTCCACCTTTGTTTCAGCACAACCCGACCATCTCAAAAATGTCCCAAATGATCAAGTACATGTAAAGTCACGCAAACTCGGTCTTTCTGATACCACGTCTCGGTCTTTTCTAATGCGAAACAGGTCTGAACCCCAAACTTTTCCTGTTTTGTTCCTTTCTTTTTCAAAGCTTTTCCTCCCTATTTTGTTATTAG
>JAKTYL010000133.1:0-53643 GCA_030578715.1 Magnusiomyces tetraspermus
AAAAAAAAAAAAAAAAAAAACAACAACAACGAAAGTCAATGTGGAAAGAAGTAAATCGAGTAAGAAAAGTGAGAAAGGTTTGGGATGTGTGGGTTTCGGATTGAATGTGTGGGTTTTGAAAGAAAGAGGTTTTGTCAGTAGAAACAAGCCTTTTCTCAACCTTTTGCAATGTTCAACTACACACCGATTCCAATCCACTGAGAACAGTTTACAAACTTTTTTTTTTTTTTTTTTGTGAGTCTAAGCAAGATGAGCCAAATCAAACACAGTATATTCCATGTTTTAGCCAAAAGTGAGCGGAATAACTACCGTGTGTCTTGATGTTTAATAAACCAAACCTGTAATTGAAAACAGGCTTCGATCAGATGAATATCAGGTGTCTCAAACTAGTTGGTTGGTTTTAAATAAAATGAACTGGTTCAACTGCAACAAGTACTGAGAACAAGTATAACAAAGAATAAAAGAAACCAAAAATAAAAGGATAAACTATGAAATTCAGTGTAAACAATTCTGTTCGGGTATCAATACTAGGCTGTCTCGAGCAATCGATAAGGCTATTCACAGCTGTGTATATACAAAGCCATAAAATCTACATATGATGATATACACATCACTAATAAGCTGATACTCAGTGAGATCAAAGCTCATCTAAAATAATCATTCACAACTCTTGAACCAGCTAATCATAACTCAAATAGTAATCATTATTATCATTTGTATATACGCAACATTTTCAATTGTATATATTCACGTACACACCCATTTTCTTTTTGTTTTTTCATGTTCTTCTTAGCCATTTCTCTAACTGTCGTCAGCAACAATAGAAATAATAAGACAGTACAAGTAGTAGAAAAACAAAATCAAGTGGAACGCCAGCTTAGCAAAGCTTTCATTCTTGTACTTGTTCAAGGTGCGGAAAATCTCAGTAGCGTCGAGCAAATACGACTTGTCGATAATCTTGCGAGCATTGTAGGCCAACAGCGGCAAATTCAACATCAACGAAACCCATTGGCCGCCCAGAAGAAGTAAAAGACAGGTGAAGGCGTGGATACCGGCTTCTGGAAGGATGTAAGTGTTCATTCGGTTGCAGAGATCAATAGGGTTGAGGTAATCTAAGAAGAAAAAAAAAATGTTAGGAAAGAGTAAAGAAAAGTAAGCAGGCATAAAAAGGTACTTACCAGATTCTGTTGAAAGTAATTAGAAATAGAAACAAACCGAATTCAATCAATGTTAGTAAACTAGAAACAAAATTTTCCAATACAAACAGTTCATTCCAACATACCCAAATCACTGTAGAGGACAGTGAAAAAAACTTGGAAAAACAAGTTACCGGCGTCAAGGAAGACAATCAAAAGATAAAGGCTAGATCGCAATAAAATGAATAAAAAAATGTAGTCAATAATAATGATGGAATTTATAATCAAGTCAGCAAGCGCCTGGCTTTGGAAAAAAAAAAAAAAGCAAAAGGATCAAAGTGTCAATGAAAGGTTTCGATGGAATGCAATGGTAATTAAAGCAAAGTGCTTGAGGATATCTTTGACTTTAATGTGTATCGTTTTTTTTTTTTTTTGATTTTTTTTGGGAATCACTTCAGGTTTGATTAAAATCAAAAACATAAAGTCAAAAAGTTTTTGAGATCATTGACTCTAGTTAAGTTTGAGAATAAATCACCCTGGCTTCAACAAGTGTACATCCGCCTGGTAAATCGTCTTTCTTTTGTTCATTTCCTTCATTTTCCAAGATCCAAAGTTCGGCGTGCCAATTGACAAGATCAATAAACATCATTCATTGAGTACATAATGAAAACAAATATGGTTAGTTTTGCTGCATTTGTTTAATAATATTATTATCAACATGAAAAAAAAGAAGAATTTTAGAAAAAAGGCTGAGAATCAATGGGTATTCTTCATTTGATTTAGCAGTTCCTGGTTTGTGCTTTATTATTCGTGTATAAGTTTGAATCAAGTCGTGTAAACCATCATTCTTTTGTTTTATTGGTAAATATATCGAGGCTGAACCGAAACGTATCAAGATTATCCGATCCCTCCCTCCCTCTTTTTTTTTTTCTTTCGGGAAAGCAGCAACCCTCGAAATCAAACAATCAAAAAAGCAATCAAGTGTATATGCTTCTTGATTAAAACGTATGTCTATCTCTTTCTTTTCAAAATCAACTGCCTTTCTCATCATCATCCTTTCTTTCTCATCATCAGTTTTTTAAATGACAAAACACGGACAAAAAAAAAATCCAAAAATACTCACAATATTAAAGACATTTTTGCGCTGGATCAATAATCAAATACAAATTCAAATATTTATTTCTGTTTTATAATTGTACTTTAAAATCAAATGAAAGACATAGGATCAAGGTGTTGTCAAATAAAAAATGGCAATTTGAAATGGTACAATAAAGGAAGAAAAATAATCAATCTTCGAGTGATGTGTCAATAAAAAAAAAAAAAATCTTGTGAAGTAGTACCACAAAAAAAAAAAACAAAAAACAAAAAAATTATATGTGTGTGCACGACTTGAAGTTACACACAGACAGAGAAAGCGAGCGAGGAAGGCAGGGCTTCGAGAAAATAAATTCATGTATGTTGCCACACCACGTACAGCCATCAGCAGCAGTCGTGTGTGTATTTGTAACCGGGTAATTTTAGTGTTGGAAGAGATTTGTATGTAAGTGTGTATACTACATGCCCAACTTTCGACCCTTTTTTGGATGTTATGTAACAGCTGGAATACTTGTGAGAGGACTGGGAAGTTTGGCTGGCATGTCTACTGGCGATAGTTAATCAACTATTTGAATTGGTTTTAGAACTCTTTTGAAAATAGGAGACAGTCAGCGAAAATATACACATACAGACAGATGAACGACATAGATCAAGTCCTTAATGCTACGGGTAGTGTTTACTGTTTACTGTTCACTCTCATTGCAGTTCCATTCCCTATCAATCGACTCCTTGCTCATGAGTTTGTAGAATACGCGCACACTGCTTCATAAGCAATCACATAAAATGACACGCAGATGCAATCTTTTCGTGTGTATTTTTTATACATATTTCATTTCTATGTGTTTTTCAAATGTGACATGTGTAGTTAGTGATTGCGATTCGTGCTCACGTGTATTTATGTTCAGACTATACTCAAACATATGTTTGGTTAAAAAAATTAGTAAAACAAGTAGAGTTAATGATAGCATGTATTGAAAACGAAATAAAAAAAAAAATGGTTAAAGTGAATAACATGAAAGTAACTGCACAGAGGTGTCCAATTGCTCATTGGCTTCGAGAACATAAATGTAAACATAACTAGCCTGAAAAAATCACAACAAAGAAGAACCAAACCTTAAAAAAAGACCACAATCTAGTAATCATTTAAAACAAATTGACAAAGGTTGAAAAATATAAAGAAAAGCATTTTAGAAATATAAAATATACACAAATAACAAAAAAATCAAGAAAGCAAATTATTAACGCTCATTTTTTTCTTGGGTGAACTAGGTTTTTTTTTTTTTTTTTTTTTTTTTTGCTGTATTTCCGGTATTTGGTTCTTCAACTTGTTTAACAGCAGAAGGATGCTCAGAATATACGGGTGGTTGCAGCTGTGGGATTGGGGTGGAGGTTGTGATAACGGTGCCAACAGTATTGAAGGTGATCTTTTTGGGTCTTGCAAATCGTCAAGAGAGCTCGACAAACTTATTGTACTTGTAGCCCCAATACTTCCAATTCCTCCAAGAGTATGGATACCACTAATTGAACCCAAAGACTCAATGGAACCGAAATTGGTGACACTCCTATTTTCAGGCAACCTAGAAAGACGATTGAGCAGCATTCTTGAATCGTTGCTCAACTTGATAGGCGGAAGAATCGGACGATCAGCAGCTTGCTTGAAAGCAAGTTCTGGTGATGATGGCGACAATTCAGAGATACTTCGGTTAGTTAATCTGGGTTGGTCACTGGATATGTTGCCTTCTTCACGGGTATAAGAATTGTGGCTATGGCTGTTGCTATAATATGAATGTGTGTTAATTGACGACTTTTGAAAAGAACTAGATTCTTCGCCATTGTCAACAGCAGGAAGAGGAGGAGCAGCAGCAACAACCTTCTCCTGTCGCCAGGAGCTCACAGGATTGCAATATTTTTCATTTCTATTAACATTCCTATTGACGCTTCTATTTCTGTTGCTGCTTTGATGGCCACTATCGCAGTAATCGTAATGTTGCTCAGACGACATAGGGTATTCATTGTGCAAAGGTTCCCTTTCGAAAGCAGGATGGGCTGGGCGTGGAGGCTGTTGAGCATAGTAGTGTGAACTGCTACCAGTGTTACTACTACTTCCATTATAATAAGGATGTGGCTGGCAATGTTGGTAATGAGGATTGGCGGGATTATACTCTAGCTCAGGCTGTTGTTGGGTTTGATGCAGCTCTTGCCAAATCTCTGACGGTACATACATACGCGTATATCCGCTGCTAGCCAGTTCACCATGTTGTCTATAATAGTACCCAGCAACTGGTCTTGAATAAGTAGAATTTCCATGATAAGCACTTGGTATGTCATAGCCATCGATTTGCAGGTGTGACATTGGCTTACCTGCCGCTAATGAAGCTCTTTGGTTTTGAGATTGCTCATACGCATAGTCCCTGCCAGCGGGTTGGTTGCGGTATACATTTGAGTAATACTGCTCACCGGGAGGCTCGTTGTGCTTGTAATCATACCTAGGATCATGCAAAGGCTGACGTCTTTCGGTATCATATGTGTATCTTTTAGGCTGGACATGTGTAGGCGGGAATTGAGGTGGAGGCAAGACTCGAGAAGTTTGAGAACTTTGAGAATACCCAACTTCAGTCCGCTTGTCCACGTCAAGCAAGCTTTGGATCGCAGAACCGGTCCATTTAATAAACACAGGAGGTAGAATCTGGCAAATAAAATCATATGATGCCGAGCTAGAAGGTTCTGAGCTTGTAATATTGAACTTTTTATTAACGTCTGCCAAATCCTTTGTAGTGTTTGAGATTTTGAGATTGATTTTGCGTAAAATGTCGGTATAACCAGTAGAAACAGAAGGTGCAGCTAGTTTTCCGTTAATACCGTGGAAACCGTTATCTACAGAAGATTATTGATAAGGTTCACTTTGGGCAAAGGCGCCAGTCTCTATGGGAGGCTTGACCTTGTAGTTTTCAATGTGTACTTGCAAAATAGGCTTTTTAGACTCACTGCAGACCTTTGCCAAATCGCAATGATTTGACAAGATGCGAGTTTCGGTACAAAGAATAATAGGTCGCATGCGTACTTCTTGTCCATTAAACATTCAAAAATCTTCGCCAGTAAGAGTACCAGTAGGTTTTGCCTTTAACTTCTCGGGGCCAAGCTGAGATACTGGTATCACTTCCATGCCGCGGAAGAAAGGCTTGGTATCAGTGCATCCAGCATGTACAGAAGTTCTGCAGTGGTCACAAGTGACACAACCACCGTCAGTAGATTTGCAAACTTCGCACAGCTTGTGGCGCCATGACTTGATGGATATGATATTCTGAATAGGTTTCAAGGCATTCGAGTCAAATGTGAGTTCAGGAGTCCAAATGGCACACTTGACGTGGGCCCAGAGGTGATCATAAATGGGTTTAAGAACTTCGGGCGAAATACAAGGGTTGGTTTCTTGTTTAGTTTCTTGCTTTGCGTCCCCAGCAGCAGCGGCATCAGCAATTTCGTTAGTACCAGAATTTGATAAAGAGTTTGACCAAAAATGGTAGTTTTTTTGTTGAGATGCAATGTTTCTGACTGGATACAAAACACAGCTGTAAAACGTAGACAAATGAGGATCAAGTTCATTTTCGCAGGGCTCACATAGCCATGACTGAGACGTTGATTTGTCTTCAAGCAAACCGTATCAGGTGTAATGAACAGCCATTCCGCAGTTGTTGCAGGCCGCGTTTTTGCGATCATCAGCAAGGTTTCATACAGACCATGGCCTGACTATAATTGAGTCTCTAACGGAAGAAGTAATTTTTGTGTAGGAGGGTCAGGAGCTGGAGCACTGGAAGTGGCAGTGGCGAGAGGAAGAGGAAGAGAAGGAGGATTAGAGTCGGCTTTGATTTTAGATGATTGAGTAGCTGGTGGTATTTCAACAGGTTCGATTTCAACCTTCGGTTCACTTTCAGGTTTGATTTGAACAGTTAATGAAGAGCTACTTGTTGAACAGTCCTTTTTGATTTCGTTCGTAACCTTTTGTTTGATATTACGACGAACGGTGTCTTTTTTAGGCGAAGCTTTTCTTTTAGCGGGCCGTGAAGTTTTAGATTTCGGTTTTTTGCTAATTGTCGTTGTTGATGTATCTTTAGAAGTTGAAAGTTCTTCAGTAACAGGGATCATGGGAAAATCATCGTCATTTGAAGTCATTAAAACATCTTGTGATTCATTTTTATTGAATGTGCCAACAGTAGATTCACCTTGTTGCCTGCTTCCGTCATTGCCGCCAGGTACAACAATTGATGACAATGAGTCTCCAGAAGAAGGCGACGAAAGAGATGAAACACTTTCCATATCGTCTTCGCTTGGAGGTGTAGCATCTTTTGCTTTAGCCCGTCTTCTGCGAGTTGTTTTTGGTCTAGTTGAAGTTGCAGTACCAGAAGAAGCGCCATTTCTTGAATTGGCCTTTGGCTTTTCTTCTTTTGCTGAAGTATCCGCTGCTTTACGAGATCTCGAAGTTGAAGCTTTTGTGCCATTAGCTGTGATAGAAACCGCGTTTGTAGAAGTAGAGTCCTTGGCAGCACTTTCTGATGCATCTTCAGTATTATCAGTAGCCCCCTCAGCACCTTCAGTCTTTTGCTTTTTAGCTTTAGCAACAGTGTTCCTCTCACGCTCTTCAAGAATAGCTTGCGTATCTTTATACAACTCCAGTTCCATCTTCTTTCTCCAGGAATTGCCGCTACGGTACGAGATTCTGCGCATGACTTCTAAGGGCTCTTCCCAAACAACAGCGTACCTTCTCCATAACCGTGCGCAACGAATACACAAGGCCACAATCGGATTTTTGTCGTTGGCGATAGGTTGTCCGGGAGCACGGCGCCAGGCTATTGAGGTTGTTGTTTTGCAATGTTTGCACACATACGTTCTGTTTAATCGTGTAGATTTTTCTTCGTCGTACGCAGAATCGTCAGCAGTGTCAGCAACATCGTCCACAAGCCCGCCGTCTTTTTTCGTCAAGGCTTTGAGTAAATTACGTTTGCGGCCAAAATAGTTGTCCCAGATTTCGTGGCCTTGTGGCGTCTTTTTCCAAAGATAGTAATACCGAACAATATCAGCAGAAGAAACGGTTTTGACATGTAAGTAGACATTGTGAAGCTCGCTGCCATATAATTTGACACCTTCTGCAAACCTCTCTTTTTCAGAATTGCTGAGTGTTGGCTCTTTTAATGATTTTCTAGTGCAGTTTTGAACCATTTTTAAAGCAGCTTCAGGGTCACGTTTGAATTTCAAAAACGCTTGTAAGCAGACATCGATAAAATTGGGCGTTTTGTCTGAAATTCCTAATCTTTGAGCAATTGGTTTAGCAAGAGCCAAAAAATCTTCGACTTCTTTATCGTGTTTATCGATTTCTTCTTGAGACTGCTCATCACTAGGACGTTTCCACATCAGCTCGCTGGTATCGTCGCCACCACGTTCTTCATAGCCATTGGGTTTTGGCTGAAGCCAGGTTGGTCTGTTTTTGGGCTTGACAAAGTCTTCTAAAGATAAAATGCCTTCAGGTAGCACTTCTAGTTCTTTTTCTGCTCGTTCGCCTACTGGCTTGACTTTAGACTCACCAGTCGCTGCTTGCTTTTTGGAAGATCCTTTGGACTTTTTGGGCTTTTTCTCCGAAGAAGAAATGTCGTAATATACTATTGGCCTACCAGGCCAGTCGGAAACAGGAGCTTGGTGTCGTTGACCTAGTCGAGACGCAGCTCGAGGATATATTCTATCGTCCATATCTAGGACATCTTCAATTTTAGCATGGACACCAAGGTACCTAAACGGCCAAAGCCTGAGATTGTGGCGCTGTTCGTCAGTGAGTTCTTGATGTGTTGAGTCGTCGTTAAATGCTTCCCTCAGCTGTTCAAAGCGGGTCATAGGAGGCGGAGTCGCAGACTCGCTGTCATTAGCACTAGGAGAAGCAGTAACGGCAGAAGTAGCTGAATCAGAACCTGTAACAGGCTTTTGAGATGAAGATGAGTTTTCGGAATGTGTAGAAGACTGGCTAGTAGCTTTGCTGTTAAAGTCCAGCGTTAAGCCGCTCAGTTCTTGAATTCGACGTTCACGAGCGTTAGCACAAACGGCACAGGACCAGCCAAAACCACGGCTGGGCTTTTTTTCCAGCGGAGGATCGACACAAAGCATATGGTAATGTTTTTTACAGTTTGCGCACTGGATCGAGTCATCAGGCGAGCACCATTGAGTACATTTTTCACAATTTTTAGGTGATGCGCACAGCTCCTTGCCTCGTCCAACTTCCACAATCGCATATTTGAAACGCTCACACAAAACTTTTTGCGCCTTTTCAGGAATGTTGATAATTTTTTCAGTAGGAACCACATCAAAAAGACGAGTGATGTAGCGATCGTAGTACTTGTCAAACCAAAAATGGTCCGGGCTGGCCCGGTACTTTTCAAGGTCTTTAATGTAGTCTCGTTGAGTGACTATACATTTGCCACGAATACTTGCCAGAGGACAGAGCTCAGAGTTCATGGTAATGTAAAGCATTCTTGAGTCGGTGGAGCGTTTGGAAACATCTTTGGGGCGGTAAAGCCAGTTGACACGAACCAAGTAATTTTCATGAGAATTTTTGAAAGCAGGAGTTTTTGCTTTGACTTTAGGGCGTTTCTTGTGTTGTTTATCTTGGATATTCTGAAGGGCTTTCTGCGTGAACTTGCGTTGCCTGTGATTATCAGCTTTGGAGGTTGCATCCGGAGATTGTGGAGGCTTTGTTTCAGTGTGTTTCTCCGTGTCATCAATGGGAGAATACACAAACTCCATTAAACGAGCAATGTAGTATGGCTCTCCGGGAGGTTCGGAAACAAGATATATGTGATCTAAATGAATAAAATAATAAAATAATCAAAAGAGTTAGTAAAAATGATAACAATATTAAATGTTAAAAAGTAGCACTCAGATTAAAAAAAAAAATTTCGCATACCTTCTGGGCTATACAGAGTACCATCAGAAAGATGAAGACAACCATCTTCACCGACATATGCGTTATGAAGGTCTATCATATTTCCAAAAACATCGGAAGTCTCCTGAGGAGGCTGCCAGTTCATGGGAACTATATCAGTTTCAGAAGCATCACGTTCACGCTTTTGCGAAGTTGATAATACAAGTGTTGCTGAAGGTTTTACAGCAGCAGATGACAAAGAAGTAGAGGAAGAGGACTTTGCAGATTTTCTAGTTCCAGAAGCAGATGACTGGTTTTGAATATTTGAAGATGAAGAAAAAGAGGTTGACAGAGATGCGGCAGAGTTGCTCGTTGGATGTGAAGCAGATGCAGAATTTGTTGCAGTTTTGTTTGTAGAGTCGGGATGTTTAGGCTTTTTAGGTATAGAATCCAAAGACGAAGAAGTAGGAGGTTGAGGAATATCGTCGATAGAAACATCTTCGGCGTAATTGACCCGTGTCACACGACGCCGAGACCGTGGATTCGGATTCGGTGCAGGTGAGTCGACTGTTGAGAGTGACATGCTGGGTTGATGTGGACTTGAGGAAGGAACAATAAAATTGGTGATGCAGAATCTTATAAATATATGAGATATATGTAGAGGTTTATGTTTATGTCTCACAGGAATCAGGAAAACTCTACTTTTTACGAAAAAATAAAATAAAATTGAATAAAAATCAGAAAAATGAAAAAAATGAAAAAAATTGGGAAAAAGAGCAGCAGAAATGATGAAAAAAGTTTGAAATTGAATAGGAATAATATGTCTGAATGTTTGAATGTCGGGTTTGTAAGTGTTCCTAAATACCTCGGGTCTTACAATTAATTAGGAACAGTAAAGTCAGGGTCCCGGTACTAAAAGTCTACTTTGTATTTGGAAAACTGTCAACAAAAGAAACAGTGAAACAAAAGTACTCAAGATTGAAATTCTTTTTTCAAATTTATATTTCAAGAGTTCATTGCTGATACTCAACTTTTAGAATGAATTAATGTTTGAGTTTCTTTGGTATTGTTATTGACTTGAAGCCAAAGCTGAGAAATACTTGGTTTTAGCCCAAGCTAGAGACATTAGCAAAGCGTAAGTTTTATCTCAGTATATTCGCTGAAATTTTCATAAAAAACTTTTTTTCAAACAAACGCGTTCCAAAGCCATTTATTTCATTTCAAAGACATATTTCAAGTGTATCTCATTAAGTCCCGTACTGCTTTACTGGTTCCGGACTTTTCTTAAACTTGATACGAAATCTACAAATTACAACAGAATTGTCAAGTGTAGGAATGAATATGTATCTAGATAATCTTTTTAGCACAATTAACATTCCCTTTTAAACCTGCCTCCCATCAATCTTCTACAACTCTTCCCCTTCTCGCTACCCGCTTGAACTAGTCGGAACTCTCGCAGTATTTCTAGGAACGGGCGCATGTTGAGTCCCATCACGTGCTGAAATTTCTGGCGATTTTGAAAGATTTTTTTTATTTTTTATTTTGTTTCTTAAAAATTTCGCACCAGCCTGACTTTTCTTCCTTCTTCCTTTCACTTGAACTCTTTTTCTTTTCTTTTTTTTTCATTCACCACCAGCTGGTTTTTTGTTTGAATCCATTACCAATTCCATACACGTTTGATTTGAGTGCATTTACTCTTTAGAAATCAATCAACCAAAATCTTCATACGCGCCAGTTCAATTTTTTGATCTACTCATATCAACCAATACAGTTTTGCGTCAGCTCGCCACATTGTATATTCACTTTTAGAACTTTTTCTTGAACCCCTTTTGTAACTTGATTACGCCGAATCAATCTCATATGCCTTTTTTTGCTAAAACAAGCCACCGTTACTTATCTTGTTTTACTCCCCCTGCTATACATCCCTTGAATGTTTTTTGTCACAACTAAAGACTGATATCCTCGCCCTACAATAAAGCATACTATATATATGTCTACTAGTAATTCTCGTTATTTGTCTTTTACTCAATAACTATTAGCCGTCTTTTTGATCTATACATGTCCATCAAGACCTCATTGCTCCATCATTAACAGAAATTGCTCGCAAAAAATCCAAAAAATTAAAATATCGTTGAAAACTGTCTTTCTTCTTTAACGATCTCCGTCTTTTTGCCATTGAAAATTAAATCAGCTTACAGAGTTTTGACTTTTTCAGTGCCTTCATCAACCCTTTTATTGATTATACTACCTATTACACGCTAAACATTTGGTTTATCTTTTATTCAATCTTCAAAATGGCTTTATACAACATTTGCAGAGACAACAAGGATCCTTTTTACCGTTACAAGATGCACGCCATCACCTCCAAGATTGAAGGTCGTGGTAACGGTATTAGAACTGCTGTTGTCAATACTTCTGAGGTTGCTCGTGATCTTGACCGTCCTCCTGCCTACATCATAAAGTACTTTGGTGTCGAACTTGGTGCCTCCACCAAGCTCAACGAGACTGATGATCGTTACACTGTCAACGGTGCTCACGATGCTCCCAAGTTACAGGAGCTCCTTGATGGCTTTATTACCAAGTTTGTTCTTTGCGCATCCTGCAAGAACCCCGAAACTGAACTGGTTATTTTGAAGGATGGTTCCATTATTCGTGACTGTAAGGCCTGTGGTCAGCGCACTCCTGTTGATATGCGCCACAAGCTTGCTTCCTTTATTGTGAAGAACCCTCCTGAGACTGCTAAACGCGGTAAGGGTAAGAAGGCTGCTACTGCTTCTGCTGACGTAGGTGGCACACTTACTGACGACCTTGCTTCTGGCGAAGGCAGCAAGTCAAAGTCTCAAAGCGGATCTGAGGACGATCCAGATGCTGTTGATGACGATGAGCTCCTTCGTGAGGCTGCTGCTCTTTCCAAGGGCGGCAAGGACGATGATGAGGAATGGGCTGTTGATATGTCTGAAGAGGCCATTAGAGCTCGTCAGCGTGAGGTTGCTGAGTCTATGGCTGCTTTGAACCTTGAGGATCCTGCCAGCGAGATGAATGCTTACGACGAGCTTGGTGAATGGGCTGGAAACGGCGAAAAGCACAATGACGTTGAGATTTACAAGAAGCTTGTTGATCTTGGTATTGATAAGGAGCACCGTACTTGCCAGGTTATTGCTCAATGTCTTTTCACTCCCGACAACATTGTTGGTGAAATCAAGCAACACGCTGGTCTTTTGTGCAAGATCACCGGCGCTTCTAAAAAGGGCGAGCGTTACTTCCTTGGTGGCATTGAGCGTTTCGTTGGTATCAACCACCCTGACATGATCAGCCAGGTTCCTACCATTTTCCACGCTCTTTATGAACACGACATTGTTTCTGAAGAAACTTTTGAGGCCTGGGGAACTACTGTTTCTAAGAAGTATGTCGACAGAGATACCTTTAGAAAGATCCGCAAGGCTGCTAATCCATTTTTGGAATGGTTGGCTGAGGCTTCTGAGGAAGAAGACTCCGATGAAGAAAGCGACTAAGTGTAAACATTTTTGTGTTTCTGAGATTTATTTGTAATGTCTTTCATTTTTCTTTATATATATACATATACAACAGTTTATATGTTAAATTCTATATATATTTGTTTGTATAATTATTAGTTTTATTTTTTATTTGCAAATTTCAATTTAAAACTTGTGTTTTTTAAACCAAGATAAATAATAAATCAATAAAAGAAAAAAAGTTTTACATTCTATTTTGAATGTTTTTCAACTTCAGAAACAGCTTCGACTGTCAAAGTCATGAAATCAGTCAGGTCAATACCTTGCGATCTTGCCAAGGAGTATAAACTGGCAAGCGAAGTTTTGACATGTGAATGGACTATTGGGCGAGAGGATTTTGAAGCTTCTGGGTCTACTGTGTGAGTGGATTTTGGATCTACTGTGTCAGAAGATTTGGAAGCTAGTTGTGTAGTTAGTTGAGCCAACTTTTGCACAAAAAAATCAGTTTGTTGTTGATTGTGTATACTTGAATCAGATTCTAAAGATTGTTGAGTATTCTGCTCTGACAGAGCTTGCAGATCTTGTTGAGTTTGTAAGGTTGGTATAGTAAGAGTAGTAGATTGCACTTGACCATCTGACAACTTGTTAAAAAGTTGACCTTGGTTTGGATTGTTATTCATATAAATATTCGTGTTTGTGTCCGTGTTCGGATCTGGATTTTGTGGCGGGGTCTGTTCGGGACTTCGAGTGTGAAGATGGAATTGACTAAACAGTCTATTAATGTCGCCAAAGAAACTGTTTCGTGGTCCAGTATTATTTTCATTTTCTGCTCCAACTACGACTTCTTCTCTCTGTGTGCTTTCTTTTGTATTAGTGTTTAAACTTTTGGTTGAGGGCGACGGAAGACTACCTGGTATGTCAACCTGAAGTCTAAAGCCAGCTTGTTTAATATTATCACCATTGTCAGCATCATTATTTTGTTCAGCACTCATATCCTGGTTAATATTGAATGGTTCTGAAGCATTCTCATTTCTACCAGATTCACTAATAGATGACCCTGAAATTGCAGAAAACATAGATTCATATTTGTTTTCTGAGGAGTTTTGGGGAAGGAGACCAAGTACATCACTGTGTGGAACTGTTGGTTTAAAAGAGGAAATTTGCCGGTTTTTAGTGTCGTCTTGAATAGTTGTTGGATCGTTTTCAAGCCAATTATTTTTGGCACAAACAGCTTCAAACTCAGTCGCATTAATCCAGTTAATAGGACTTTTATTCATAACCCATAGTTTTTTGGATGATTTCGAGGCAACTGGGCTATTTCCGGGATTTAAGTCATAATTGTCCAGCACATTCTTGTCAAAATCGCAATAATTAGGTGAAATTATCTTCATTTTTTCTTCTGGCTGTTGCTTTGAAGGATTATGAATAAGAAAAGTATCCTGCTGGTGGGCCAGACGTCGATTTTTCTCATCATTTTGGATATCAGAAACATTCAAACTGTCTGATTTTTTTAAATTTCTAGGTTTGACTTGAAGCACCTCATCATCATCATCATCCGTAATATCAAAAGAAACAACATTAGTATTCGAACTTGGCTTAGAAAAGTCACCGGGCAAAGGGTTTGATATCGATGCTTCGCTTGGATCGTTGTTCGTATTCTTTTTTTTGACGTTTAATATTTCACTCAAACGTCTAGAAAGTGGACCGTATGATGAATAATACAAGTCTAGGTCAGCTGGAATTTGATCCCCAGTTGACGACTTTGAATGTTTATCATCAGGTTTTATTTCAATTCCAGTCGCATGCTTTTTGTTAGTATCTTTGATTTCTGACTCGTTAGGTCCATTTTCATTAAATCGATGAAAAAAGACATTATCATCGTCAGTGTCATCATCAGTATCATCATAAAGGCCATCACCATCAGGATCATCATCATATGAATCTTCCTCACTTGCAGCTTCAGAGTAAGTTGGTAAACCAGACTCTTCTGCACCGCCTCTCAGGCGAGGGGTATCTTGGCTGTATTTAAGGTATGGTTTAGCTAAAAATGAAGTTTCTGAAGCAGAACCTAGATGCAAACTATGTGTTTCATCATTGTCGTTGTCTTCTTCTTCCTCCTCTTTTTCTTCTTCATCTTCATCTTCACCCTCTAGCTCTTCCATATCCTCTCCCTCTATTTCGTCACCAACATCATCATATTCATATTCTTCTTCTTCGTACTCATCTTGTTCATATTCATTTTCATTCATATTTCCATCAGAATCTAAATCCGAGGACACTTCACTGTTTTCTGCGTTTATGCCCATAGCATTATGTTGTCCCGCGACAACACTGGATTGCCGTTTACTCATCGATCTCATGACCGCTTGTTTGCTCAAATCTTTAAACTCCTGTCTTGTCATCAAGCTCACATTCATCAATAGGCTATTTTCTGGAGTGGCTTCGGTAAGAGTCATAACAGGTACCCGCCCAGCATTGGATGTATTAAAATTGGGACCTAAAACAGGACCTAAAAGTGAGTTTAACGATTGGTTTGGGTAATTAGGATTAAAAGTCTGTTGTTGATGTGGTGCTTGTTGCTGATTATGATGATGTTGGTGTTGTTGTTGTTGAATATGTTGTTGAGAGACGTGTGGTAAAGGCGAGGTAGTGTAATGAGGGTATTGATAAGGATAGCCTGGAACTTGAGATACCTGTTGTTGGGGCTGTTGTAATTGAGGCCCTGGTTGAACAGCAGAATAAACCACTGAGTTTTGACGGCTATGTAAACCTGGTGGCATAACAGGTTGTGGTAATGGAGCGATTGGACCATACTGTGTAGGTGTTCCAACAACTGAGCTGCTACCACTTCCACCACCCATGTACGGCATGAAATTTCCCACATGCGAATGTCTGTATTGTATCGGCATTACGCCACCTGGTGTACTGGTATTACTGTGGTATTGAAGTGGTGCACTCATTCCAGGTGTTCCGAAATGGGTTGGAGTGTTTACTACTGAGCCACTACGTACAGAGTTGGTAGACATTGTTCTGGACAATGAATGGCTGGGCGTCGAGACGCTGTGCCTTGGACCTGGAGGTATTGGTCCATTGGGTGTCGAGTTCGGCGAAATTTGTCCTGAATGAACTCCTTCAGCTCCACCATAACTTTTCATATTCTCAATATATAAAGTATCAGCTTGTTTAGCGTCTCTAGCCCATGGGATATCAACCAGCAGAAGAATATCCTCAGGCGCCAGAAATGCGCCAAAAAACTTCCACGATTTCGCAGCAGCGTCCCATACGTGGGTAATGTACAACTGGTTCTTTGGTGGCGAAGTGCGGGTTTTGTATTCTTTGACAAATGTAGGAGGATTAGGGACTGAAAAAGTGACATGACCTCTGGTATTGGTTTCGGTGCCTGGAAATCCGCTTCCGCCAAGGCGCCATTTAGTATTTGGCACAACAAAAGCGTTACTTTTGTGACCAGTGATTCTGTAAATGTTATTATTGTCCAAACGTTTGTAATATGTACCAGTAATTGTAGCCTTGGCAATGTTGATCTTGTTTGTGGTATTGCAGGAATCGATGGTATTTGCAGCAGTGCCAGGGGTATTTTTAGTAGAATATTGTTTCCATTCTTGGGCAAGATCAATAATGTAGTCTGCAACATGGTCATATGATTCAACAAAATATGAAAACCCAGTTTGGATCGGAATAAAAGAAACTTCATGATGGCTCCAGCATAGCGACATCAGCCACTTTTTTTGGTGCTCTATTGAGTTCGGAACCGTGACACCGCTTCTGCCGTTATACGAAAAGTAATCAATTTCACCTGTTGGAGACATAGAGGGAGCAGTAACGGTTAACGGAAAATCTGGAATCAGATTCATTCTTGATGAAGCATACCCTGAAAGCTGTTTTTGAAGCTCTGGCAATGATGTAGACGTTCCTGAACATATGCAATTGAAAATGGCAGACAAGGTATCTGAAGATGTAAAACTATTACTATAACCAGACGAAGACACTTGGCCAGCAATTGTTGCATGAGCCATTTGCCACGGGCTCTTTCTAGTCAAATCCCCACCTGTTGGTGCAGTTAGAAGGGTTCCATAGTTGTTATTAGATTTTTGATGTTGGTGATGCTGAGGATTTGGAGGTTGGGTTTGAGGGTACCCAGCAAACTGCATGTTGGGGAGTGCTGGATTGGGATGCATACCTGGAGGCGGTACTATATTATGTGTATGATTCATAGCTCATTTATTTGCAAAATGGTCAATGTTTAACAAATTTATTGCGCTTGGGTATCTGTGAACCAGTCTGCGTGTGTGTGTGTTTAAAAATCAGTAAGGTAGTTTATGTTTCTTTCACAAACTAACGTTTCAAATGATTGAGGTTATTAAGTACTCCTTTGTCGCGAAAATATTCAGAATTCAACAAAAACTGCGTACAAATAGTGAGTAATAATATTGCGATGAAATACTAACAAGAAATCCAAGAATTAGATACTGTGCAGCGTTCATTTTCTATATTTTTTCAAAACCAGTACACATCATGGAGTCAGACACGGCTGGAATTTGTGTGGCTGTGATTGTTGCACTGCTTGCGTTAGGTTATGTAATTAATGTAACAAGTTTCATAATAAATGACTTTCAGGTGATGTAAGGCTATACTGCAATGTAACAAAAATCACAATGTTTGTCATTGGCCTACTCCTGGTGATTGCCGTTTGGGTGCATGTTCATGTGTAAGATATGTGTGTATTCAAAAAATTTCAGTTACAACCCTTTGCCATTTTTTTTTTTTCATATCAACAGCCACAAAGGGTCTTTTTTCTTAGATTAGTTATCTAACCTGAAATATATATAATCATATATATACACATATATCCTTGATACTGATACTAAAGAATACTGAACGATAAATAAAATGCAACGTTCTATTTTAAGACAGTCAGCTATGCTTTCGGCTTCAAGACCTTTGGCTATTAACAATACCCGGTTCGGAAGTCCGATTCTGAGCTCGGTTTGGAGCCGATCAGTTTCTGGAAAAACCGATGAACCCGAATTCAAACCCGGTCCCTCGTTTGTTCCTCGCAAGGGAAATTTGAAAGAACAGGTCATTAGATCATATCAAGCCAGCAAAGAGACGCCAGAAAGCGTTCTACAATACCAAGACCAAGCTGCCAACATGCCTACCTGGAAAAAGATTCTTGGTGAGCGTGTTATTTCAACCTTCCACTTGGATATGGATCGAATTCGATCAGGCCCTATTGCTGGCAAGCTTTACTACGAGCTTTGCAAGGAGCAGGGTTTTTTCGAGTTGGTTCATAAAGGTACCAAAAAGCCTATTGCAGCTCCTGGCATTCCACTTTCCAAGACTTCACAGTTTTTCTACAACGACCTTCAGCTGCCCAAGACTTTTGCACAACAGTTTCAGATCACTGCTCTCCACGTGTGGATGTTGTTTGTGAGAATGAGAGGCATGCCCCGTGCAATTGGCAAGGAATACCAACAAAAGCTTGTTGACACTATTTTCAGTGACATGGAGAAAAGATTAAGTACAGAGCTCAGAATCCGTTCCGGAAGCATTATCGAGCGCTATAAGAAAGATTTCAACTTGCAGTTGCGAGGCAGTGTCATGTCATACGACGAAGGCTTTTATCTTGACGACGCTACGCTGGCGTCTGCCCTGTGGCGTAACTTGTTTTCTGGCCGTGAGGAAATCGATGAAAGCTTTTTGGAACAGTTGGTTCACTACATTCGTGTCCAGCTCCACGTCCTTGAAAACATTTCTGATTTCGATTTCTCAAGAGGACGATTCATTTTCATTGATCCTTCGTTGAAGTATGATCCACTTTCGGAGGCTGATATTAAGGAAATTAGAGAAATTGCTGAAAAGTCAAGAGTTGATGCTCAAGTCATTTTGCCTTCTGACAAAACTAGCTTGTCTACCGATGGCTGGTAAATGCTGGTTGTTTCTGTATAAATAAAATAAAGCAAACTAGTTGACGATTCGTTTTTGATTGGTGGTAAAATGTATATAAATGTTTGTCGAGTTTTAAAATAGTTGTTTTCATTAATCATGAATAATATTTTTCAAAATCATTTCAATATATTGTACTTTAGTATGTTTTTGTTTAAACGTCCCAGAATTTGTCTACTTTGAACTTCAATATGCGATTCTAAATGGATTTCAATATACAGTACAGAGTTGAGCTCAATCGAATAGTCAGTTCAATTAAATAAAAAAAAAATACAAAAAAATTATATATAAAAAAACATATACAGTCGTTCAAAGTCAATGTCAAAAATAGTCGTCAGTCATCAATCGTTAGTTATTAAATAGTCAGTCAGTCATTAAGTTTGTTTATTTTTTTTTCATTTCCTCAGCTTTGAAAAGAAAAGATTTTGAACCAGAATAAGGTCAGTATCCGTCATTATCTTTTCGTTTTTCAAAGAGAAGTGTAAGGTCTCACTTGGATAGCGTCGATCCATTTAGTGTTTCCCATAAGGTTTTCTTGACGAATATTGTAAAGCTCGTCAATAAGCAAAGGCACAAAAGTACCAGGGCCAGTACATTTTGTACCATCACCAGCCTGCTCAGCACGCTCAGCTGCAATTGTATACATAGCCAATGCTGCAGCAGTAGCAACAAATGCACCATATGGCATTTTTTCAACAGATTCAAGCAACGACTTGTCAGCAGCACAAAAGGCAGTTACAATGGATCCAAGAACACAGCCAGAACCAGTGATTTCGGCTAAGTACTTGGAGCCGTTACTGAAAATAAGAGCGTTTCCAAGCTCGTCAACAAGAAGATCTTCTTTGGCAGTCATCAAGACTGTAGATCTGTACTTTCTAGCAACTGCATAAGCAGCCTCGAAACGGTGTTCTAATTCAGATTCACCAGTAGAATCGACACCATAGCTCTTGGTAGTGCTGGATTTCAAGCCAGAAAGAGCAAAAATCTCACCGTCATTGCCTTTGATAATATCAAAAGCGACACGACGAAGAATAGTGTGCGCACCGTTAATACGGAGACGAGTAGCACCTGCTCCAACAGGATCAAACACAATGGCACGGCCATTCTTGTTGTAGTAGTCACCAGCAGTGAAGTAAGTTTGGATTCCTTCAGGTGTTGGGCTGCCCATGTTGATCAAGCAACTGGAATTCTTCAATTCAGCCAAATCTTCAAACTCATCGTTGCATTCAGTCATGATGGGACTACTGCCGACAGCAATACTGATATTGGCACAAAAGTATTTGGTAACCTGGTTAGTGATCTGGTGGACCAAGGGGCGAGTATTGGCCAAAACAGAAACAAGGTCAACGATACTGTTTGCAAGGTTGGCTCTAGAAAACTCGCCATTCCAAGGAGCCTGGGAAGTCAAAGACCAGCTGATTGGATCATTGATGAGTGCACGGAGTTCACGGGCAGCTTCAGCAGGGTCAGGGCTGGACATAATAGCAGTAACTACAGCAACGCCATCCAGCTTGATGTTTTTATCCGGGGTGGAGGAGAAGTAGAGCACCTTTTGCACGTTGTGAGCCTTGATGCCACCAATAGATACAGCAGGAATGCGGTTGTTGTTGGCTTCCAAAATTTCTTTAGTGCCAATAGGACCAATAATGTCTTTGCTGATTTCTTTGGTGTTTGTTGGGAAACACGTACCTACACCAACATAATCTGCACCGTCAGCAATGGCGTTTTCAAGTTCAGTGACGTTGTTGACAGAAACACCAATGATTTTATCGTTTCCGATGACTTTACGGACAGCTCTAGCGTCTAATTAATAAAATAATAATAATAAAGTTAGTAATGAGCAGTGAGTTTATAGGGATTGAGTGATACTTCACTCAAAGTCAATTCCAAATTGGAGTTGAAAAATAAAACAAAAATATCAAAAAGCTTACTCATATCGTCCTGGCCAACATGAATGCCTTCAGCATCAATAGCAACAGCGACATCAACACGATCATTCACAATCAAAGGCACGTTATACTTTTTCGTAATCTCATGAAGCTTGCGAGCACGTTCAATGTAAACGCTGGTGTCAATGTTTTTCTCTCGGATCTGAACAATCGAAACATCACCTCCCGAAATGGCCTTTTCCACCTGTTCAAAGAAGTCAGCTCCTGGAGGAATCAGGTTGGAATCGGTTACGAGGTAGAGTGAATAGTCTATCTTGTTGGGTTTGTTAATGTTAAGATAAGTAGGGCTCATTTTTGTAATTTTTTTTTTTTTTTTTTCAATCTTTTATTCTATATTAATATTTTTATGTTCTTTATTTATTCAATTTGATTTTGTTAGAAATGAGCCTTCTTTAAGTTTAATTCCAAGAATTTTGAGTTGTGTGAAAAAGAATGAAAAGATTTGGATAAAAAAAAAAGGTGATTCCTTGTACCTTTTATACAAAAAAGAAAAAAAAAATGCCAGTACTGAAATTGTTGGTAGTGGTGTGTCCGTATGATTCAGCGCTACCAGATATCAGTACAAAAGTACTAATAAAAAATAAAAAACGATTATAAAACGACTAATAACCAATTGATTTTAGTTTCATAATTTGGAAAAGGCGCTCAATTTAATTTAAGTATTTGGAATAGAATGAAATGGAATCAAAAGTCTTTACAAAATTGAGTTTTTCACCGATTTCTTGCTATTTTCAAGACCGCTCTCCAAGTTTAAAAAGTGCGTGTGAAAGGTGCCCAACTATGAGTTATAAATATTAGTATCAATATTAAACTCAAACCAACAGTAGCAAGAAATAAGTGAAAGAGCAGCTGAGAAGAATGGTTAGGGTTCAGATAACGGCTCAAGATATGAAGATACAGCATATCTTCAAAACAATTGATTCAATATGGATGGTATGCTGAAAAATATATATAAACCAGCATCAGCCAGAAAGAGCTCGTATTTTTTTCTATGACTAATTGATCAAGTAATTTGGCGGTCATTACATTATTGAAACAACAAGGTACATGCCTATAAGCACCAACTGAGTACAAGTACAGCCAGCAGTCATATAAAATCTATTTACGAGAATTAAACTGAAAAACGCTGAAGTTCAGAAATTTCAAGTCTAAGCTGAAATTGAGTACCATTTGACATTTTATTTCTCGAGTCCTAGATACTGAATGCAAAGCCACGGTTTTTGTTTCTCGTTGCCACGAAAGTCTTGTGCGTTAAGTAATTGGTCATCAAGTCGTTTGATATTGAATAATTTTTCAAACCCATATTAGTACTGATTCTCTAGTGTTTGTGTACGAATACTAACAACTTGACTTCACTCTTGTTGTTTTCCTGGTTATCGCAGATTATGAAAACACAAGTGAGTTTCTTGTGCGAATCTTGCAATTGTTCTTTTCATGAATGGCACTGTAAATAAGAATGTAACTGCTTAAAAAATTGCGAAATCACAGAGAGCTTGGGGCTGAGTACACGAAAATACTGGACTGAAACCACCTAGCGAATGAAAATCATCAGAAACAATTGTGAAGTTAAGTAAACAACAAGGCAGTTGAGAAAGAGGAATATGTGCCAAATGGGACTTTCTATTCATTAAAACACGTACCAAATAAAAAATCTCATTCCAAATCAAATATTAGCCATATTAACTTGTCTTGTATATTTACCACAAGTATGCCAACTACCCTTTTCAACCATGATTTCATATATATTACAACTTTAAAATCTATGCCACTCCCTGTCACTCAGAACCACACCCTAACCCCCAGACCAAACTCCTCTGATACTACTTTTTGCAACCCGTCTTGTTCCTCGTTCTCATTACCCCTTAGACAAGGCTCATCGGACTCATTCACACTTTCAAGCAGACCTATATCCTTGTTGTAGCCGTTCTTTTATTCCTCCTTTTTTTTATTATTTATTTTGAACAAAAAGTAGCTGATCAGCTTCAAGTGTTATTTACTGGTATATTTCTACTCATATACCTGTTTAAAAAAATAAAAAGGTTGAAGAAAACAAGAAAAATAGCCACCTTTTAAATCTTAATCTGAAACTGATACTTGGTCTTTTATTTTTTTTTTTTACCCCTACCACATAAAACCAGGATTGTCTTTGTTTTATTTGTCATTTCCTTGTGATATTTGTTTCCAAATATTCTAATTATTTAACACTTCAGCCGACATTGTTAAATCTTTTTCTTAAAAAGTCTTAAAAAATGCCTCGTCGACGATCTGTTTTCACATTTGCGGCTGTCATCATTACGACAATGATCTTTTTTTGTCTAATTTTCACTCCCCATAGTGCCAAACTCGCATCTACCAATACCCAAGCCGCTGCTGCTGCTAATGTTGCCAACCCCAACAATGACCTTCAACAAAAGGAACGCACGCCAGCAGAACTCAAAAGCATCAAAGACTACGATCCAATCGACGCGCTCTCCAAGTCCACAGGACCTTCTCAAGAAACAGTAATGGGTGCGCCAATCATGGGTGCCATGAACAACGAGACGATTCGTGCGGAAGTTGGAAGAGCGAGTTGGAAACTGCTTCACACGATTTTGCAAAAGTACCCAGAGAAACCTACGGCCCACGAGAGAGAAACATTGTCGTCGTTTATTCATTTGTTTTCTAGAGTCTATCCTTGGTAAGTTCTTTTGGTTTTCATGGGTGTCCCAGAAAGATTATAAATCTTGATTTGGCTTGGTTTGGTTTGATCTAAAGCTTCTAACGAACATTATTATGATTTCTTTGATTTTTTTTTTTAGTGGCCAATGTGCATCCCATTTCCAAGACATGCTTCGCAAATTCCCACCCCAAACGTCATCCCGCGAGGCTGCATCCCAATGGGGCTGTTTTGTGCATAACCAGGTGAACGAGCGCTTGGGCAAAGAGATTTTTGACTGCAGCGAGATTTCCAACAAGTACGCATGCGGATGTGCTGACGACGAGACGACGGCAGGTGAAGCCGAAGTTAGAGCGAAAGAGGAGTATGTGGAAGAAGCTGCTGCTAAGAAAGCAAGACTTGCTGTTAAAGCTGCCAAAGAGGGAAGCAGTAAAGACGCTATGGATACTAAGGAAGGCACTGGAAAGGATGTGAAGAAGGGAGATGCTTCTGAGAAATCCAAAAAGAGCGAAAAGCCAGTCAAAGACACTAAATTACCAGCACACGACGAAACTAAGGAAACCAAGGAGGCCAAGGCAGTTAAGAGAACTAATGAAACTAAGGAAAGCAAAGAAAGTCATGAAGGCAATGAGGTTCTTAATAACTTTAGACTTGAACTTCCTGAAGGTTCAGAAAAAGATAAAAAGGGGCCTCTTGTTTTGGAAAAGGGTGGTTAGAGGGAATGATTGTCAGGGGTGGATAAGCTTGTTGTTGTTGTTTTGTTGGTAGGATTAGAGTAACATTAAACGCTATGGGATTTGAAAAAAAAAAAAAAAAAGCTATATTTATTTATTTATTTGAATGCCAATTGACACTTTTATTGAAATATGTTTTAACTTTGATTAAATGATCAAGAAAATAAAAAAAAGGTATATTAAGACAATCTGACAAGTTGTAAGGTTGTTAGTGCTCAGCAGTTGCTGTAAATCATCATTCTTAGTTGCACAGCCAGAACTAGAGAAACAATCACAGGTTGTTTATCTAAACATTGAATTCTTAACAGTTTTTTTTTTTTTGGTACTGATGAAACTAGGCTTTGATATTATAATATAGCACTATTTATAGTGAACATTTTCAGGGCACACACGCACACACAAGGCCCTGTGGTAAAGAAATAAAAAAGCGGTTTCTTTCAAGATCAGTCACGTGCTATAATATTTTATCAATAATCATTACTTTGTTTAAAGGTGATGGACCGTTATTAAGCCCATTTTTATCCCCATATAATACTGAGTCAAAAAACAAGAAACATAAAGAGTCTCTCTGTGTGTGTGTGGTGAAGGGTATATTTTAGCCTTGATACAGAACTCTTCTTTTGGATTTTTGAATTTTGATTTTAAATTCTTGAATACTCGAACATTGAAAATACTACCAATAATACAACTAGCAGACTACTCATAGCACAGCTAACCTCTACACAACCATCTCTATACTACTGGTCTAAACAACCGATCTAAACGAGAAGAAGAAGAAAAAAAAAAAAGTAAAAAGATAGTTAAACAGAAAAATAGAAAAATAGCAAACGATGCATCAAAGAGCTGTACACGAAGAGTATCAAGCCCTCAAGAATGAGTACGAGACGATGGTTTCATCGATTTTAATCATCAACATCAATGACGATGAAGACGTGGTCAATGCTAATGGCAGTGGAAGCAACGATGATGGTAAAACGACTGGCTCGGAAAGTGGCAAAAGTAGCAATAAAATATCCAGCACCAAAGTAAGCAACAAAAACACACACAAATATCTGAAAAATGTGAATGAAATCATGTACTAACCAAGTCGTATTATTAACTTATTGGTTTTTAAAGGGTAAAGATAAAGTAAGAATTACGACGAAAGAAGGCGTCCTTTTTGAAACCAAATTGGAATTGGCAGGTTGGACGGTAAGTCATTTTGAATTATTATTTTTTTTTTTTGAATTCGTCACTACTGCTATTGATATAAATAGTCATCATCATGATCCATAAATACTAATCACTCTTTGATACTTTCCTGTTCGGTTGGTTTCTTGACCTGTTTGTTTTTTTATTTTTATCTTTCAGATTCTCTCCGTTGTCGCCCCATCTTACGTTCCAAAAGGCTTTAAACCAGACTCGGTGTTCGAAACTCCAGAGTCCATGTTGATGGCAGCATCGCCAGAATTTGCTAAACAGTGGAATAACAGTCTGGCAAGCAAACTTGAAATCCTTGCCAGGTTGCAAGAGATGGAAAAAGATCAACGATAATATGGTAATAATGACACACAACAGTGATTAGTATTACCAGGAGGGTACCCAATGGTAGTCAACGGCATGTATTCATTAGCAATAATCAATTGGTTCAAACAATTGGGGGTATATATATCTCGACAGATTGCGGAATATTTATATCATAGTTCTCGTTTCGTTCAAGAAAAATAAAAAAAAAATTTAAATAAAAAATAGCAAAATGTATTGTGATAAAATTATAAAAAAAAAATTAAGTCTCTAACGTAACCAATCGTTAACGGTCATTAAAAATAGAAAATGAAAAATGAAAATAAAAACATCAACAGAAAAAAAAAAAAAAGTAAGAGGATAGGCAAGGATATCGGGTAAATCTTGAATCGTTGTAGTAATCCGAAATGACAAGACACTAAACAACACCATATGAAAAAAAGGAGAAAGGAAAAAAAGACTCAAATACATTTATTGTTCCGACTTTTTGATTCTCAAAGGAATACCAGCAGCCTTTTCTCTGGCTTCTTCTTCAGCAACAATGGTTTCCCAAGAATGGTCTTGCTTATCCTTGTCAGCAGATTCCAAAGACCCGGCCTTGATAGACAAGAGCATTGAGCCCAATAAGAGAACAACAGTCAAAGCCTGAGCGTACATTCTTGCTTGGACAACCTTTTGGGCCTTGGTCATGTACTTGTCACGGTTGATCCACCAGAAAGATCCACCAAGCGAAGCTGCCCACAAGCCAGTAATGATACTGTACTTGTTATTGTTGGCAGTAAACAACAACTTTTGGCCAGTAGTCATTTTATCAATATGGGCCTTTTCCTTGACAGATTCCTGCGAGGCTTCGCCAAACTTGTACTTGTCCTGGTCAAATCTCAGCGAGGTCCACTCAGTGTTGGTGACGCCACACATAATAGGAGGAGCAAGCGCGAAAAAGGTTTTGGTAGTGGCAGTCCAGGTGTTGTAAAAAGCAGACTTGCGGCGAAGGACAGACCAAAGACCAACAGAGGCAATAGTTCCAACTGCAGCACCCTTGAAAAATCCGCCAATAATGGCGGTGGTATATGCATTGACTTCTTCTTTATCGGCAAGTTTCATTGTGAAATGTGAATATCTATAAGATAGTAGTGAGGATTGGTGTAGTGAATGGGTATTTTATAATCAGATGTGATATGTGATTATTGATTGATTTTTATCAGTGGAAAGAAAAAAAAAACAAGTAAATAAGTTTCAAGAAAGGAAAGGAATTCAAGACTATTTATACTTTGTGTGTGCGAGATCAAATCTCACAACACAGGTAACTTTTTTTTTTTTTTTTGTCCAGCCGTTTGCTTCAGCCGGTACCTGCCGTGCACTCAATTCCGAGCAGAAAACTTCCGGAAACATACAAAAACGAATTTACACGCATACACCAAAGTGAATTCTGTACACTGAAATACGCATGCAACACATACGACACATACTAAAAAACAAACGAGATCCTGTTATCTGATTTGTGTATTATAACAATAAATTTTTCCTTTTCTTGTATGCAGATTTGTAGGACCTAATGTTCCCGTTCTAAGAGATTGGAAAAATAAAATGGATTTTGAAGGAAAATAAATACAATAAATACATAAAGCTAATTATAAAATAGCATTATAAGAACTTAAAAACTGAGCCGTTGAGGCACAACTCCCAAATCCCGTTCCCGTCACCAAAGAAAAAAAAAGGATGGAAAAAACATCCGATTTTTTTTCCATGGAACTTCGGAGTTCGATGCGGCTGTCAGAGGAACATTCCGTGATTGTCATTTATAATAATTATTAATTATACTTATTAATCATGTGTCATGTGTTAGGTAACAGACGGCTGATAAATATTTGATTGTTTAAACTTCAGCCTTGCCATAAAAAAATATTAATAATGACGAAAAATGATAATGGTTGAAAAACTAGCATAAATATATCTCAACTTGCCACATTTGTTTTTAACTAATTATTTTTATTTTATTTTATTCTTATTCACGCACACACACACACACATATATATATATACCACCAATGTTTAAAAAACGGAAAATTGCAAAATCTTCGAATCAATCGTCTTTTAGAGACAAGAGACAAGAAAATGATAAGGAAAAGTTGGATAGCTATGCTTCAGAATCAATCAAGTCAGATACCAATGAAAGTCAAAATGACAATTCAAAAACCAACGAGTCTCAACCAACGATACCCAAAACAACTGAAGACGTACTAAATGATAATGATACTGATGGAACCATCGTTTACAAAAGCACATCTTTGAATTCTAAACCCAAATCCAAGTTTACATTTTCTTCAACTTCTAATAAACCATCTGTTGATATGACTTTACCCAGTACTATATACTCATCCAACGCAGTCATTGACAATAACAATGAAAACAGCAATAACAGCAAGAATTCTGATCCTTCAAACAAACCCCCAGTTGCTAAATTTTCTGCACCATCTTCTTCTTCTTCACGCGCACAAAAAAAGCAAGGCATTTCCAACAAACCTGCGCCAGCATCTATCAAAGTGACGACAATGATGGATTACGCTCCTGACATTTGTAAAGACTACAAACAAAACGGGTACTGTGGTTTCGGTGACACCTGCAAATTTTTGCATATCCGAGAAGATTACGCGGCCGGTTGGAAGTTGGATAAAGATTGGGATGAGCAACAAATTAAAAACCGAGAAACCAAATTTGATGAAAAGTTTGGGTCAAATGCTGGTGATAACAGTACCAACGAGGAGGAAGAAAAAAACAAGGTTGAAGAAGGAAAATGCCCAATTTGTACACAAGATCTCGTTTCGCCAGTTATTACAAAAGACTGTGCACACATTTTTTGCGAGTCTTGTTTTTTGAAAGAGTTCAAGACTAAAAAGGTGTGCAAAGTGTGTAATATTTCGTTGAGCGGGATTGTGAATGTGTACAAAAAGGGAATGAAGGTTGTGAGTATGGAGAAGAAGAAAAACGGTGATGACAATGGAAATGAAAACGGAAGTGCGAGCGGGAAATGGGGAAGTATTGGGTTTAAAAGAAAAGATGTACCTGTTTAGTACGTTTTTTTTTTCTTCTTTCGGAAGCAAAAGAAGTATAGGCACTATACCCTTCTTGATTAATGACAATTGATCAGTGCTTATGGAACTGTGATGGCAAAGAACGTTGCAAAGTTTTGTGATACCGATGCCATTTCGAAAGTCGAATCTGTTACATTGGCTAATGCCCTATTGACTTTTGAGCACTTCCAAATCACCAAAAAAGAATTAGAATAGTGTTGGCAGCTGTTTACATTTTTTTTATCATTATGTAAATTAATATTGATTACCGTCATATCAATGAATATGAACGTTTCGTTTGCAATTGAAACACAAACGCACTAGTACTAAACTCTAAGATTCAACTCAAACTAACCCGCTTGAACCTTTAAAATTCATCTAACCTTCACTAAAACTAGTTGAAATTCTTGTCTCAGAAATTTTCGTTTTCTTTTCACTATTATTTAGATTCATGCAATATATATATATATTTACACATCATATACATTTAATACAAATCATTTTTTTAAAAGAAATAATAATTAAGCGTATCATTAACAAAAAAAAAAAAAATATTAAAATATAAATAGCATTAAAAAAGTAGTAATTGTTCATGAAAAAAAAAAGAAGTTTTGGCTTTTCATTAGGTTCTTGTTTTCTGTGAACAAGTTATTTTCTCTTTCTTTCTTTCTTTTCTTCTTTCTTCAGCATCATCATGTTTTTTTTTTCCCTTCTTTATTCCTCCTCATCTTCTTACACCTCTTTTTTTTTTTTTTCAAGACGAGATATATGCCCGATTCATCGTCGCAATTTCTCTACACAAGATTGGCCAGTCCACTTCTCTCAGCCATCCTTTGCCGCTCTGCCTATGTCTTTCTTCCCATTTCGCCAACTCAAACATAAACTGCAAATGTGGCTGGATAATCACGTTGAGCCTCCTAACCCGCACAAATAGGTACGCGCGCGGAAGGCCAACACCCAACCGTTTCATCACCTCGGCAATGCATACCGTCGCACTTCGTGAAACGCCAACACGGCAGTGCACAAGCGTCGGTTCTTTGGCAAACTCGGCTTCGTCAAGAAAATCTAAGCACTCCCACAAAAAGTCAGTTAGGGTATCAATGCCGTCATCTTGTACATCGTTGATGTGCAACACTTTGGAAATCCCTGGATATGGCCTGTCAATGATTTGTGTACTGTTTCCAGTAGAGGTTTCTAAATTGTCCATGTCGTAGTCGCCATAGCTGTTGTAGTTGTTACCATAGTTGATCCAATTCAACGGTTCGCCAACACTGATTACACGTTTGATTCCAAGACGAGTCAACATTTGTACATTGTTGGCATGGGCAAGGCTTCCTAAATACATGTGTTGTAGAATAAGAGAAGGCAGTGAACCGTCAAAAGATGCAAACCACTGGTCATCAGCAGCAAGATCTTTGAAATCAGTAGTATTTGAATTAGAGTTTTGCTCAATTGAAGAGGTGCTTGACTGTTTATTAATTGTTCCGTCCATCTCTTCGTCCATCATGTCAGCTTCATTATCGCCTTTCACACCAGGCTGAGACGCATTCAAATTGGGAACACAAGCACGATCGTTTTCATACAAACTTCCAGGCACTGCAGGAGAGTACCGTAACAAATGTTTTTGCAACTGATAAACAAGTTGAGGGTCTGTAGGAAAAGCAAAAATAGGTCTATAGCACTGCTTATGAATATAGATCCAAGCCTGGGGTGCAGTAATTCCTTGAGAATACATGACATAACAAAGCGCCAAAAGCGAAGAGTCTGTGTATCCGTCTGTACAAAAAATAAGCGAAGACGAGCGATGCCCTTTGTGCATGCATTTCCCACGAAGATACAAAAGCTTACACAGGCTGATGATTGAACAGACATCAGTTTCGGAAATAGTAGAAGTAGCGATAGTTCCAGATGACGGGAAATCAATATTTGTTTGGTGCCACTTGTGAGAACTCTTTGGCTGGCTTGTTTCGTCAAAATTGTGATCTGCAAAATCAATGTCATCTAAATCACCTACCAACGTTTGACGAATTTGAAAATCCAAAACGGCCAAACTAGGCACTGATACACCAGGTTTACAGTTCACATAAAAAGTCCAGTTTCTTTTTAGAGATTCCTCTAGTAAAGCATCAGCCTCAAGATTTGAATCCATGTCGGTAGATTGACTCTCTTCTTGTAAACTTGCAACTACTCCATTACTAACATTTTGTTCAAGCGATTTTCCTGCTTCAATATACGCTTTGATAGTTTCAATATGCGTTTCATAATCAGAGACATTACCTAACCATACATGTCCAAAACAGTCTGGACCGCCACCAATAGACGAAGCAGAAGACATCATTGAAAGCTCAACGTTTTCATGAAGAAGAAAATTGGAGTCCCAGTTACGCATCTTGATCTGGTTTTCGTCGTATGGTATTCCAGCAGGCGGAACAGCCATAATGTGAGAAGATTCTTGTAAAAACTTTTCAATTGGATCTTCAACAACAAAAGTAGAGTACAGAGGAATTTGAGGGTTAGCCTTTTGCAAAGCAATTTGAGCACGAGAGACCAAAAGTGCAAAACGGTTCATTTTGGAACGTAACGCTTCATCTGAGACATAAAATACAATATCAGACACAGTTGCCCATTTAGCTACTTGTATATGAAAGTTTCTTAGCGAAATCCCGTCTGTTGGGTCAACGTCAATAAACTCAGGCAGGTAATTGTCAGGGTTCAACGTGTCATTTCTATCGCTTGCCTTATCAATGCCCAATTCGGACGACGACAGTGCCGAATTTTCAAAAGATGCACCCATGGAGTCTTCAAAAAAAGAGTCTTGCATATCGCAATCAATTCCAACAGAGTTACGAGCCAATATCTCGTCAGGATAGACTGAGCCAATAAGTGTACCTTGCGAGTTTGGAGGTCCGACCTTGACAACTAGTAAACCACGAGTGTTAGAAGGCACATCAAACGCGCAATTAAGGTTCTGACCAGACCCTAAATCCGGCATTGTTAACTGGGATGGTTTCAATTTACGTCCAGGCTGGAAAAACATACGTTGGGATACGTTATTTTTGTGTAACCCATGCAGCCACGGGAAGACATTTTCCCTTTCTGGTAGTTGTGATGAGTAATGGTGGTCGATAGCAGAGGCTAGGGTTTTTGCAGCAACGCTGGATACGGTAGGAATGGAGATGGGTACATCGGCTGATTCTTGATACATATATAAAGGATGGTTATGGGGATAATCGAAAGATGAGACAGGCCTAGGCTCATTGAAAAGACTATCAAAATTAGTAGCTTGGTTGCTTGTAGATGTGGACATTGAAGAGTTTGAAGAAGTAGAATTTGTGGGCAAACCAGATTTTTGGAGCTGCTCAGAAGATAAGCTTTGATTTAAAGGTGGGCTGCAAGAAGTAGTATCAGTTTCTGCTGCAGGCATTTCTAAATCGTTGGATTCAGGTTCAACAGACGAGTTGATCAGAGGATCGGAATCCGGAATATCTGTTTTTGTTGATGATGATACTTTGTTCATATCCAGTGGGAATATTTCAGGCTGTAAACTGGAAGTAGCTGCCGCACAAAACTGTGATGACACAGAGGACGCTTTTGATAAGGAAACGCGAGGAATGGGGTGGGAATTGTTACAACTGTTATCGATTAGCAATAAATGTGACTGAGTGTCGGGTATCGGTTTCAATGGCGGAGATCCAGGTGGAGTTTCTGGAATTGGGACACTGACCAAACAAGGAGGTTTGTTATTTTTGCTAGAAGTTGACGAAGAAACTGGTGTAGAGTCTGTAATAGGCGATTGGTTGGTCAATGAAGACGGAGGAGTAGGCGTCGAAGCTGATGGAGTTGGATCCAAAACAGGAATTGAAGAATCTGATACCCGAGAATGCCTTGAATCCAAACTGAGCGGAAGAGCTTGCACGTTAAGCGACATGACAGGCAATTATGAGCAGAGCATAAGGGAAAAAAAAAAAAACTAAAAAATACAGTTAACCAGAAAAAAAAGCTGTTTACAACTTTATGTGCTAATCCCCGCTTATCTCCAAAGCCCATACTAACGTCATGATGACAAATGATTATGAGTTCATGCAAGTCACATGCCATAACTAGCACACCAAAACCATCTCGTTTACAATTGTGATTTTAAATTGAGATAATGTAATTTTATATAAAAAGTATTGTTTAAACTTGCTTTTCTGGCTCATCATTGTCTTCTAAGTTTAAGCCTTCAATTTCGAGCTCGGGAATGTCTTCTTCTTCAGAACCTTCTTCTTCTTCCTCATCATCTTTCTGAACATACACATTCACCCTTCTCAAAAGTTCGGGATCTTCTTCCAACTCTTCCAAAAACTCTTCATAATCTCTTTCTTGTCTCAACAATGCTGCATCGTTCTTGTTGTTCGCCTTGGCAGAGTCAAAAGGTTCGGAAGCCTTCATCTCCTCACGAGCATCGTGTTCCACAGCCATTCTCTTTAATCTCCACTTTCTGCCTCTATTCTTCACTTTAGCACTCTTTTCCTCTTCACTCAATACCTTTTTAATCAAAATAACGCTTTGCACCTTGTCCTTGTCAATTTCATCCCAGAGCTCGCTGTTCCAGTTGACATTTTCTAGATCGTACCCAGAAACAGAGTCACCAGGATGCAAAATACCGCCTAAATGTGATCGAACATAAAATGTATTGTCATTCATTCCAAGATCTGATGTTCTTGCAATTGTGACGTCTGCCTGCACCAACCGGTCTACAGACTTGCCTGTCTTGTCAACATCTAATACCACAAACTCAGTCGCACTGCTTTTAGGAGTTCCAAGAACTGGGAAAGGTTTGCGCCAGTAGTGGGATGCCAATAGCTCTCCTGTCTTGAGAGTTGTTGGATCAAGAAAATGAATAGAGTTGGTAATCTTTTTGCAAATAACTAGTCGAGAAGGTAAAAAGTCCAACGAGTTGGCAACCGGTTTGGGTAAAACGACCAAATCATCTTTGGAAATTGGCACAATCTCCACATGATAGGTATACTTGTATGTCTTTTTAGAAGTGTGTGTATCCTGAGAAATAAATTCAGACGAGTTTGTAACACGTATAGGAACAGACTGCTGCAAAAATTCCACCATTTTAATAGCGTGCTTTCTGTCGTTGTAAAAAAAGTCCAATCCGTCTTTAGTTTCAGAAATAGAAACGGTATTGTTGTTTGCTTTGTGTTTTAAAATCAATTGTTCGAGGTAGTACAATGTACGCTTGTGAGAAATGCGTTGACGAATCTGAATGCAAGCCACCCAAGTGTTTGCTGTATAACTCTTTGCACAGTCAGGGCATTGGGATCCTTGTTCAACAAATTCTGCTTCAAAAGATTGTTGAACCACTGTATTCTGGTATTCTGGAGATTCTCCTTGAACAGTGATTTTCAATTTGATACGACGAGAATGAGGTTCTGTCCAAATAAATCTGGCATCAACTAGTCTAGCTCCAGTGCCCATTGCTCCTCCAGATTTCGACAAACCTTTGATTCTTTTCAAAATAGCAGCAAGAAGCTCACGGCTCTCTGGGGGTGCCACAATCCAGTGGGTTGGAGGAACTTGAAGTCTGCCACATTTACGACAAAACACCAGAGTTCCGCTTTTTTGGATATCCTTGGTGATATCGATAGATTGTCTAATACAGTCTGCACAAATGGCCACACCCTTTGATTCCATTGGGTGTCCGCAATTAGCACATGATATGATGGGATTTGTGTGCTGCGGTGTGTACTGGACAATGGTGCCATTGTGAATATTTTCAACAGTATCTAATGCATCTAAAGCATCCAATTGAAAAGACATTTTGTGTGAGAATACTGATAAAAATAACGAAATATTAATAAAAATGAAAAATTTAGTAAATCAGACGATCAGAGGTGAGAGGGAAGAATAAAAAAAAATGTGGAGACTAAAGAATCAAAAGACCTAAAAAAAATTACAATTCATACAGGGTTTTGATGAGTGGCTGCAAAGAAATTAGGGTTGGGTCCATAACTTAGACATGTTACAGTATGTGTTACATACTGATGTGATTTGGAATATGTGTACTACAAAATCATCTTTTCTAACATGTTTGAGAGATTTAATAGATGTATTAAGAATACAGAGAAATATCATATATATGTGTGTATGTTTTCAAGTCTTAATATTATATTTATTGGTGGAAAGCTTTTTTTCTGTGAGTGATATTGATGAAAAACGATGTCGTGGATCAGTCTAAAGTACAACACCTAGTTCAGATTAGTATACTTGACTATTGATATGTTACCCTGTATATTTTTTCTTCTAGTAGCCAGATGTTCTGAATGTTCTGAAACTAAACAAGCCGTCTCGAATTCAAAAATGAATAATAATTTTTGTTGTTTGCGTTTTGATAGGATGAAACTAGTAAATATTATTACGATATCATGAACCAAAAACGCCGTATTCGAAGAAACAATAATCTGAATATTGGTAAATCTTTTAATTGTCACCAAGTATGATAATGACAGATTCCAATTATATTTTTAGCATTTTCTTGATTTTGATTTTATTGTTTATAGACTAGCATTTTTTTCAAAAACCATACATAGATCTAAATATTTTATGGCTTTCATATTGAAAAAATGGTTATCGTCACATGTTTTGAGTCTTTGATTTGAAGATCACCAATTTCGAGTCATTATCAGTCAGGTTTCCTATTTTGCTCCACCATTTTTTATTTTTTTTTGAAATTTCAGGTTTTTTCACTCATTAAACTTTTGATCCAGACTTGTTTTTTCTGTTTTTTTATACTCTTACTCATTATATATTCCATTCTCAAGTCGATCCAACAATATTCATACCAAACATACCAACAACAATGACAGCTCGAATACCACTCAAGTCATCATTAGAAAACCTACCTCATGAAATCTTTGAAAATATCCTCCATTTATTAATTCTTGACAATACCAAGAAAGCTGATCCCAAGTTCAAGCAAAAAAAACAAAAACAAAAAAAGAATGGCGATAGCAATAGTACTACCAATGGTACAACAGCAAAATCTGCTTACAATGCAAAGCCCAAACCTTTTACCAAGAGTCGTAAAGCTGTTGGTTTAAATGGCCTGGCGTGCCTTGAACTAATGTGCGTCAATAAGAAACTCCATCATATTGTGACCAACTTGGTTTACAGAAACATCGATCTTGCTGCAACATACACAACTCCGAAAGGAAATATGAGGTTTTTCGTGGTTGATGGACCAGATATCACATTTATTAGATACAACTTTAATTTGGAAGTCCCTCAAAGTGCATTGAACGTTGTGGAAAAGTTGAGTTTGTCGACTGCAAACTATTCAAAAGTCAACAGAGAAAACAAGCTAGATGGGCCAGAGTACCTCACTAACATTTCTGAACTCGTTTCGTTATTGAAACCTTCATGTACACCAGCACTCAAATACTTTAAGCTCCGGTTTGAAATGGATGTTATCAAAAGGGAACTGATTCCGGTAGTATGTGAGCAACTCAAGAGAGCCTCAAAGTATATTGACGAACGTAGGCGTATAGATAACGGCCATACAATAGATATACACATTTGCGCGTCACATGTACTTCTTTACCATCTATCAGATCAATTAGACAACCAGGCTTGCTCTTTCTGGACAAACACGAAATACTTGAACGTCGTTGTTGGGCCGTCAACAGGAACCCTTTATTTCCGCAACTTTAAAATGCCAAATCTCGAACAGGTTTGGGTTTCAGAAATCTATAGAAGCGAATACACTCAACACCATATATTAACAGAAGGTCTGCCTGAACGAAAAAAAGCACAACACGGGAAAACCTTGCGTGTTGATTCAGGAGTTTGGAAAAAGATTTTCCTCGGCAATTGTTTTTTTCCACAAGTTTTGGCATGTTCTACTATAGCTTTGCGAGTTCTTTCTGAAAATAACACTCCAAGTTCTTTGGCCAACGTTGTGTCTTTGTTTTTGACAGAAGATCATCAACATATCTACGAGCGCGGCACCATTTCGTTGCCTCAGCTCAAGTTTTTTGGGTATTCGGCATTGGATAAGAAGTCTATTAGTCAGTCTACTGACGGCATTGCCAGTTTTTTGAAAAATAATGGTAAATGTTTGACAGAAGTTTTTCTTGATGACCCGGACATTCATACCTATTCTGAAACTTTTCAAGCGCTTTCAGAAATTGATACTTTGACCCAGTTGACCATTTTTGGCTCTAATGCTTCTTATGTTTTTGAAACTCTTGCTAGATACGGACCTTTGTTGTCAAAATTGGATACCTTAAAAGTTAGCGTCAAAGCTACTGAATTTCGAATGGTGCTTGTCGCTGCGTTTGCCAAAACTTTACAAAGACTTGACCATTTTCCGGAATTTACGCTTGTGTTGAAAGACATCAAGATGTACACAAATACTAGAACCGGAATTATAGAGCCTGAAAAATTGGTGGAATTGGATACCAGTAATAGCGGCAGCAACAAAGCTCTTGCTGAATTCTTTAATGAATCACACAAAAAAGAGGTTGAAGAATTGTCTACAAACCGGTTTGATACTTTGAGTATTGTCAATTTACTGAAAAAGAAAACTTGCTTTGTGTACTATGGAATAGATATGGAAAGGTTAGCAACGTATATATGATAAGCTTTGACTTTGATAGATTCATATAGAAATTAGAAATTCTTGGAGATTTGATTTATTGTTTATAGACGTGGCTACCTACTGGTTCTATGACAGAACTTGTCATAGAATGTGCTACACAATTACTACATAACACCAGATAGACAGGTCTTTTCCTTAGCAATTTCATAACACCAAATGTAAACTCATTAGTGGTACTTCCTGGCTTCTCGTACTTTCTTGATTTTCGTGAATTTTCAACACATATTCCGTTTCAGATAAGATGCAACCGATACGATCGTCTCCTGCCTCATCAACTTAAGCTTTTGCGAGCGTTTAGCCCGAGTATGATTTAATTCATACCCACTTGACTCTCTTCGCCAAACTTCGGTTTTATAACCCCTAAATTCTTGGAGAAAACCAATACGTTTGTTATTTTTCATTGTGTGCAACACTTATAACAGCTAACTAGTTTTCACATATATCAATGTTAACCAAGCCCAATTGACTTTATTCTCACAGAAATTAAGCCTTTTCTTTAAACCTACCTATTTAAAGCCTAATTCGCAAACCGCCATCAAACTCTTGACTATCCCCTCTCTTCTCCTCTTCTTTTATATATATATATATTGTTTTCCTCTTGTGTTACTCACGATTTGCCATACAAGATGATATATCGTGATATGGCATGGAGGTCATAAAGAAGTCCACATATAATATAGAGACTGTAAGATTTAAGATGCGTAAAACAGACTCCTAAAGGTTACAAAGTTGGCCTGAGCATGGGATACAAAACCACTATAGTTTTTTCATATAGCCGTGCGCGGCATCGCATGACTAGATTGAAAAATTATGTCCATTAATTCCAGGCCATATTGTAATCACACGCACAGACATAATCTCCAGTCCAAATAAAAAAATTGAGCCTCTAAAATATGCTTCATGTATTACAGACAACAGCCAAGAATCATGGACTACAAGGTTGTCAAGGACTTATTCGCGTTGGAAATCAGGCAAATTTAAAAAGAATATTTTTATTTTTATTTCATAAGTTTTTTGGGAAAAAACAATGGTATTCGCTTCATGGAACATTATTAACACAAGAAAACCCAAAAAAACAAATAGTCATATACATAAAATACCAAATTTTTTTTAGTTGATCGTTAAGGGCATAAATAAGAATTTTTCTAATAAATTAAAAAAACACTAAGAGTAGAGTAAAGAGTAAAGAGGAAATATAAACTTAGGAGAGAAAAAACATTTAGTTGTTCTCAGGTCTAAGCTTGCGGACCTCCTTACCGACTCTCCAGATCTCAAGGTCTCTGATCTCCTGGAGTTCCTTCTCGAACTTGTCACGGTAGTCAGGCTGGGAGTTGAACTCAAGAGAACGCTTGGTCTCGGAACCGTCAATGACAGAGTCGTAGAGTTGGTTGAAGACGGGCTTGAGGGCATCCTTGAAACGAGGAGACCAGTCAAGAGCACCACGTCTGGCGGTGGTGGAGCAAGCATCGTACATGTAGTCCATACCGTACTTGCCGATCAAGGGGTAAAGAGACTGAGTGGCCTCCTCGACAGTCTCGTTGAAAGCCTCAGAGGGAGTGTGGCCACGCTCACGGAGAACCTCGTACTGAGCAAGGAACATACCGTGGATACCGCCCATAAGGGCACCACGCTCACCGTAAAGGTCAGAGTGGACTTCTCTCTCGAAGGTGGTCTGGTAAATGTAACCAGAGCCGACAGCGACAGCAAGAGCAATGGCTCTCTCCTCGGCCTTACCAGTAACATCGTTCCAGATGGCGTAAGAAGAGTTGATACCACGGCCCTCCTTGAAAAGAGAACGGACGGTTCTGCCGGAACCCTTAGGGGCAACGAGGATGACATCAACGTCAGCAGGGGTCTCGACCTTGGTCAAGTCTTTGAAAACAGGAGAGAAACCGTGGGAGAAGTAAAGAGTCTTACCCTTGGTGATGAGAGGCTTGATGTGGGCCCAGGTCTCAGACTGAGCAGCATCAGACAAAAGGTTCATGATGATGGTACCCTTGTTGATGGCAGTGTCGACATCGAAAAGGTTCTCACCGGGGACCCAACCGTCCTCAATGGCAGCCTTCCAAGAAGCACCATCCTTGCGGACACCAATGATGACGTTAAGACCGTTGTCACGGAGGTTAAGACCCTGACCGTAACCCTGGGAACCGTAACCAATGAGGGCAAGAGTGTCGTTCTTGAAGTAGTCAAGAAGCTTCTCACGGGGCCAGTCAGAACGTTCGTGAACGACTTCTTCAACACCACCAAAGTTGATGGTCTTGAGGCCACGCTGCTGGACGAATTGAGCACGAGCAACAGGACGAGCGGCAGCAGTGGCAAGAGCAGAAAGAGCACGCTGCTGGGTAGGGACAGCGACTCTGGTAAGAGCACGAGCAGAAGATCTGAGAGCACGGATGGCAGACATTGTGATGGTGATCAAAAAAGGGAGGATGGAGAGGAAAAAGAGAAAGGAAGGAAGGATTTTGGGACTGGATGGATATTTATTGAAAAATTTTTAAAATGGTGTGAAATGAATCTTTGTTGTAATTGGCCGGATTTGCTGACAGAGCTTGTAACTTGTGTCCAACCATTTATCAATTGCTACACAGTGTGTAATACATTCTGTGACAAAGTCCGTGTTGCAACAAACTCAATTATTTGTGACATGTTGTGTAATTTTCTTTTTGGGGCAACTGCAGCTTGGGCATTTTCAAACGGTTCTTTGAACGCTCAACCACACATTCTACTTCTTAACTTACAAAAAGACCTGATTTCCATCGCCTCGTTCAGGAACTACACTCTTACACCAATGTCTGCTCCTCCATCACCTGGTTCTTCAACACATTCAAGACTGTCACAGTCTCCATCACAGCATAAACAGAATCTCAGTACGGAACAACCACTGCCTCAGAAACAGACTGTGTCGTTAAAAATAGGTCTCATTGGAGATGCTCAGATTGGAAAAACGTCGCTTATGGTCAAATATGTCGAAGGAGATTATGACGAAGAGTATATCCAAACATTAGGCGTGAACTTTATGGAAAAAACTGTCACGATTCGCAACACAGAAATCACATTCTCCATCTGGGATTTGGGTGGCCAGCGCGAGTTTGTTAATATGTTACCACTAGTATCCAACGAAGCTGTCGCAATTCTCTTTATGTTTGATCTCACGCGGAGCTCCACGCTCAATTCTGTGCGAGAATGGTATCGCCAAACGCGAGGTTTCAACAAAACTGCTATTCCATTTCTCATTGGCACCAAATTTGACTTATTCGCTGAACAATTACCAGAAGAACAAGAAGAGATTACCAGGCAAGCCAAACGGTACGCGAAAGTTATGAAGGCTTCTCTAGTCTTTTGTTCAACATCTCATTCCATCAACGTGCAAAAGATTTTCAAAATTGTGCTTTCTAAAGCGTTTGATCTCAACTTGACGCTTCCAGAGTATACCGAAACTGGAGAACCTTTGTTGATTTACCAAAAATGGTAAACTCTCCAAAGGGTTCAAATACCAACACACATCCCGCGAAATATGCGATTCTGGGGTTTTAGAGTATAAATCCAATTTCTTTATACCTTGGTTTCTTGGATGGCCATGCACTTTTTTAAAAAAATACTTTTGAAACATGACTGTGGGTGTAGTTCTTTGCATCTTACTTTTTACTATTATTCTTACTCAAGACTATATTCACAGACTTGTTTTGTTAAATCCCAACATTTATACGAAGCAGTACAATTGTTTGACCAATTCTGTTTATTTTTTATTTGCTTGTTTACCTATTTCCTTATTTACTTTACTTTTGTTTTTTTTGGTTCTTTGTTTTCTGAATAATATTGCCTTGTTCGTACACATATATATTCATGTCTACAAATGTTTATATATATATATATATATATATATACATATTGCTGTTGTTTTTCTAGACTTTCTCTTTTGTAATTAATAGTCAACATATTTTTATTAATGGAATTTTTTCACAGTTAACACATAAAATGTAAATTCCAAACTAGAACGCGAAATTGGAGTTGATACCGCTATTCCTAAGCTATTGCAATGGAATTTTTGATTGAATTTTGGAAGCCGTTAGTTTCACATTCTTACAATCTCCACTCGTAGCTAGTTTTTGGTGTGTCTGTATACTTATGATGGGTCACAATAGTGTAATTTTTGCTTCAAAAAAACAGTATCAAGTGATATATATATCAAATTTCACAAAAGGAATTTCAAATGGACAAAAATCAATGGAACAAGAGAAGGATTTCTTTTACAAACAATGGAAATAAACAATTGGAATGGTTATTAGATTAAAGCCTTTGGAGTGGTTTTGATTTATTGTCAGCTATTCTGGACTTCTAGAACTGGTGCGGCTTAAAATACAGTACCAATGAAAGTACACATTGTAAAGGATAAAATATCAAGTAGTGAATTACTGAATTGATGATTTTCTCATTCAGGCATTTTTTCCAAAAGCTTGGTAGAATCTGTTGCGAATACTGATAATACACCCTGTATTGAACATGGATCAAAACGTTATTCAAGTTACAATTCATTTCGCTATACATTTCCAATCCTTAAACAAGGTCATGAGTTTAGTATTGTTTGGGAATGTGTATAACTCAATTCATTGTATTAGACTTAAACAATCAACTACTTGACCAAACAAAAACACAAAGCCAGCAATAACATATTCAAGATTTTATTTTTACATCTAAAAAATACTCTTATTTCTTACAGCTCAAATTATTTTATAAACAGATGATGAAGCTGGATTGTTCATACTGTTTCAGATCCAACAAACCGTAGACCAAATATTCATATCTCCAACAAATAAACAGGGCTATTTTAACCCCATGACAACCCTAAAAGCTTATGGTTAGGGCTTCACCACCCAGCCGTTCCAACGACACCTACCGCATTTCAAGTACCCAGGCATATATAAACTCTTGTCTCCCCTCCAAATTTTCCACCTTTTACCCGTTCCTATTTTTTTCTTTTCTTTCAACTAACCACAAGTTTAATTGGTATGTTTATTATAAATAACCCACAATATTGATTTTGAAAAAGGAACTTCCATCGATTGCCTAAAAAATCATAATCACAAGTTTCTTTTTTTCTTATGATGTTTATTATTCATCAGTAGAATAAAGAAATCTTGTTGTTTTCATTTACTATGATGATCATTACTATAATGGGAATCTCTCTGACAACAACCTGGAGAAAACCATAGTTACAATCTTCTTCTTTACTGATATGTATTTGAAAACGATTCCTTGATTTTTTGGGCTATCTAAGAAGGGCAGTTTTGTCTGTTAACTAGGAAGAAAAATTTGTTTCTAACACGCTGTTTTTAGATTTTATTTATGCCCCTAAAAATGTTGCAATCTTTTGATTTTTAGTTGATCTTTCTTTGAAGGATCTTTTAAAGGTATGTTTGTATTGATTGATGTTACTCTGCCTATCTACAAGCATTTTCACATTTTTTTCCAAAAAGTTTCAAGCCATTTGAATATGATCATTGCAAGGATTAGAAAAATTTTCTCATGCACCACACATAATAGCTTCGGCTTTGGTGAAAGAAAATCACTCAAAATCATTCATGAGCCTTGATATATTCGTTTTATAAGAGTGGTTTGGACTTCTTTGTGAAGTCTTGATGTTAAATGCTGTGATGGATTTTGTTTGGCTTTTGAACATTTTGACTAACTTGTGCTTTAGAACTCTTTAATGTGTACTTTTAATTGATCTTTTTGTAATGAAAAAATATATATATCTTAATTTAATGAATAATGACTTTAATACTATTTAATATCTTGTAAAATGTTGGCAAATATTTTAAACATGTATTGTGTTTGATGTAATGATTTAATAATGGTACAAAATAAGGAAATATTCTACATGAAAATCAAAAACACATTGAGCTTCAAGAACAAATAATAATGACGAATAAGAAATATAAAAAAATAAAAGCAATGAATACATTCTTTTTCTTTGAAAAGAAAGTAACAAAGAAATCGACTTGATGAATTTAAAAATAAAAGAAACCCTGATTGCCCAACACAACAGTTCTTTTTTTTGTTGTTTTTTCCAACACGCTATTTCACAGAAAGCAAGTATTCTTTGAAACCATTTTGATGTTTGTTTTCCAAACTCTCTCAATCTCCCCCACGCAACTTCACACACAAATCTTTACCATTTTTCACTCATCGTCAACTTTGAATCACCTGTATAAGTCCATCCACCAAACTGTTTTTGAACGGATTCTGACAAATAGTCGCCATTTTCAACAACAGAGTCGGCTGGCACTTCAGACGTAAACTCGCTATCAAAGTTACTGGTATCAGTGGCCGATTCAACAGCAGGCTTAAATGGAGCTGCGTACTTCTTAGCCATAAGTCTTCGCCAGTCAATTTGAGCAAAAAACGGATGAGTTTTGATTTCCAAAGCACCATTGACACCAAGACGTGTAGCAGGATCACGGTCGAGCAGGCCAGTCAACAGCGAACGAGCCTCGCGGTCCATATCGTCCGGGAATCTCAAGGGATCTTGTAAAATCTTGCGATACATCTCGTTAACGTTTTCATCGTAAAAGGGTGGTAGGCCTGTAAGCATTTCGTAAAACAAAACTCCAAGAGTCCACCAGTCAACCACCTTAGTGTAGCCTTGGCCAAGCAAAAGTTCAGGCGCAAGGTACTCAGGAGTTCCGCAAAAGGTATTGGTTTTTTCTTGGCCAACCATGTTGAGCTTGCACAAACCAAAGTCGCAGAGGGCAATGTGTCCAGTGTAGTCAAGCAAAATGTTCTCGGGCTTCAAATCACGGTAAATAACATTGTACTCGTGAAGACATTCTAATGCACAAAGAAGCTCAGCGGCGTAAAATCTTGATCGGTTCAAATCAAACTTTCCTTCGTTTTGCAAGTGATGAAACAACTCACCACCATTGATGAATGCCAAAACAAAATACAGCTTTTCGGGAGACTGAAAACTAAACTTTAATCCAACAATAAATGGATTGTCAATTTGAGCCAAAACAGTACGTTCAGCCAAAGTGTGATTGACTTCAGAACGCGACACAATGTGAGATTTACGAATAGTTTTCAATGCGTAAATTTGAGAAGTGTCCTTCTTACGGACTTGCATGACCTTTCCAAATGAACCTTTACCAACAACCTTGAGAAGATCAAAGTCTTCAATAGTAAGGCCTTTCTTGCGATTGGGACGGTATTCTAATCGGACATTCAAGCGGCCACTACCTCCAGACAATGGAATAAGTCCTTCATAAAGCAAAGCAGCTTTTCCAGAGTTGAACAAAGCAGCCTGGCTTTTCTGTGACGAGTCAATGGGAATCTTGCAAGTACCCAAAAATATTTCCTCGTACTTGCGGGCAGAAGGTAGACCAGTTTGTGAATCGGTGTGCTGGTGTGCTAATGGAATTCTGGTATAAATCTGAAAAGTGAGTGTGTCTGAACGAGAAATGTCGAAATTGGAAATAGAGTCCCAAGTGGGTGCTTCTAAAGGCCCTCCCGTAGCTTCGCAAACCACCTGATTCTTGTCAAACTCCATGACCAAAAATACAGGCATCCGGCGTCTGTTTAAAGATCCGCTGGCTCCGGAAGATGCCGACGGCGAAGATGCACTGGTATTGGAGGAGGAGGATGAGATCATAGGAGTGCGTAGCAAGGAGGACTTGGAAGGAGACATTCGGCTCATGTAGCTTTGAATCAAGGGGTTAGACTGATATCCTGGGGGTAAGGACAAACCCACTGCATTAGTAACTGATACAACCAAAGTACCAGGATTAATTGGAGCTGCACTATGCTGAGGAACTGAGGCCTTAGCTGTACTGTCTGACGAAGTTGAAGTTGTTGAGGATGCAGTTGAAGTTGTCGAAGAAGGGGTTGCTGAAGATGTCGCATTGTTCAAAGCCTGCTTTTCAGGTTTTGACACCAATCCAGACGGTCTGGAAGCATCAGAATTAGATGATTTTGACAATCCGTTGCCCTCGGATGCTCCAGAAGACGAAGTTTTGTCTGGAGTTTGTGAAGTCTCAGTATCAGAATCCTGTTCTTGATACTGGCGGGAAAAGGGGGTTTTTGAGAGATGGGTCTCCTTGAGTTCTAAAAGCAAAAAAAAAAAAAAAAAAAAAAATTAAATAAAAATAGTTAGAAAACGAAAATTAAAATCAATTACAAAGAGTATGAGTATATTTGAAAGTCAAAATCTCCTTAAATACACACTTTTAGTGAGCTTCCAAGTCGACATTGTGGAAAAACAGGCGTAATGGCGAAAGAAAAGAAAAAAGAGGAGTGTACTTTCTCCTGATGAAAACAAGTAAGTTTGATATTTATATCAGCCATTGGACATGGACACACATGCAGGTGGGATTATGTAATCCAACACGTTCCACACAATAAAGAGGCCTAACCCTGAAGGATTAAACATTATTTCGCATCTAGCCAGCACTGCATTAGATGTGGAAATGTAACCCGATTTGTTTTGATTTTTTTTATTTTACGTTTTTGAACCGTGATTGCTGGAATAGGAACTTTTACACTGTTGATGTATTTTTACAAAATTAATTCAAACTTCATTTAAACAGTATTGGTTCAATACAAGGTGTATGTCGTAACTGGCTGTTGAGGGTAGTTGTTTACAAATTGTAAGATTATGGTTTAAATGATGGCCTTAATAGTATAGCGATATGATAGATCTTTGTGAGAGTCAAAAAAAAAGAAAAAAAAAAAGCCGCCAAAGGTGTAGCAATATCTGTCTTGAACGGTTTGAGTTAAGAAAGACTTGTCGTGTATATTGTGTTAGATCATACAACAATTTGATATAACTAAACTAGTTTTAATTGTAAACAATTCTTACACCTAATAACACTTTCAAGAATAATATTGTCAACTCATGGATCAAAACTTGAAAGAGTGGTATTTAATTCAAAATCAAGTCACAAAGGCTCTTTAAAAAAAGAAAACTAATCAGTTAACATTATATAAAAGCAAATATAGTATGAAAAATCAAACTTGAAATTTAAAGTCTCATAAGTGCTTTGCGAGAAGGCTGACGGGTTGTTGAAGAGAAGCAACAAGAGCAGCATTAAAGTTCAAGCCTTGCAAAGTGTTGGCCAATTTAGTGATGGTATCTTGGAGCTCAACGATAGGAATTTTTTGTTCAGGAGTGAGGTTAGCATTGCTGTCAAGACTTTTCGCTACAGGAGCAGAGTGTGTACTTTCAAGACTAAGAACAACAACGACAAGTTCAGGATTCTGGATAGTGTTTATGAAAAGATTCCCAATACCAGTGTAGGGGTTGAGCTGAGCCATGACAACAATCAATCAATGAATTTACTTTTGAGTTTCCCAAAAAATCCTGCTAATTGGGGATCCAAGGACTCAAAGTCAGTATTTTCGAATACTTCAAGAATCAATATAACCTCAGGAGTAATTTTGCGAACTATCCAAGCAATAGAGTCCAAAATGTTATGAATCCCAGGACTATGCTTGACCAAAGGAGATTCCAGGAGGGGTTCAAGGCCCTTGACAATGTACTCCTCTTGGGCAACAACCTCGTTAGAGTCGGCACCAGGAGCAGCGGCAACAAGGGCAACAAGGGCAGAAATGAAGGCAATGCTCTTAATGGCAACCATTTTGATATATTAGTTTTTGAAGTATTTAAAAAATGCTAAAGCGAAATAAGGAGAAGTGATTGAAACAAATAGATGATGGATAAAAAAATAAAAGCAGTAAAACTGAGAAATTGAATTTAATTTATACGAAATGTTTTTTCAGCTCTAGCAGGATTTTTTTTTTTCATTTGGTTTTAAAATCTTTATAGAGATGTAATATTGGAATTTCATATTAGCTATGCTTGTAAACAAGTTGGTTATTTTGCTGGTCACTATCAATGGCCAAGTACTAGTATTCAAAATTATTTCAATACTTAGTGAAGGTCAAGTAGGCTCTAGACAAAGTTTCTGGGAACACCCAGGCCTAGCCCCTTGTGAATAAGCATCCAAAGGTTGATGATGCGTCGGTATCAGTCATTTCATAGACTTAAAGACAGAAATCCGCAGTGAAAGGCTTCACAACAAAGAACAAACACAATACGAGTCGCAGAGAACTTGTAACGAACAGAATCTTCAAACAAAATGCCACTACTGTATTTGAGTGGTACAATCGTGAAGGGCAGTAGTGATACGTAGCGTCGTCTATAAAAAATATAAAAAAAAATAATTAATAAAACCACGAAAAATTGCGGATGAAAAAAGATTATGTGTGTTTGTTTTAATATCAAAGGCTGTAAATTACGTTAAAAACCAACCATGCTTGTTACTGTTTCTCCATTATCAAATTTGTTTGGTCATTGAAAAAAGTTTGAACACAGTTTCCCCAGCTTGATCAATTGCTGTCTCAAAGTTTTTCAAATGTATTGTAATTAGCCATTTTGATTTTACAAATAAAAATATACTTGAGATAGTTGTTTGAGTTATATTTACTTCATCACTCCAAAAGGCAGTTTGATTTCTATAAAAAACGATAAATCGTTTATATAATTTTTGTAGAGGTGTCAGAGTAAAGTGACTTTTCAAATCAAAGGCACCAAAGCTTACTGTCTGTCGGAAACTTTGTCTTTACAAGCCTGAGAAGAGGATATTCTAGGAATTTTAGTCTCGAAACAAGTACAATTCCAGTAGTCAATTAAATATAAATCGTGTACAAATGCATTTTTGTATCATTTTAATACTACAAATTGGCATACCAACACAAAATAACCCAATATTTTGGACTGGTTAATTATTTTAAAGACCAAGTGATCAGGCTTTTGCCAATTTTGGCATTTTTGATATTATTGTTTTTAAAGATTAGTTTAAAATTTTGGGATTCCCAATGTTGAATTTAAGGTTTTATATCTAATGATTGGTTTGACAATAACAATCTGTAATTTAGAACTATTAGAAATGTTTATAGGTTTTTGATTGAATTGCATATCTTTAAGTTCAAAGAGTAATAAAATCTGAACCTAGTTATTTCTTCAAACCATTTTTCAGGAGATGTTTTACGAGAGTTTCTTTCTTTTAGGCCAGCCCGAAATTGGATTGTACTAATGTGATTTTTAAACATACAATCATTAAAATCATTCTGACTCTGTTGCCTGTTAAAGAAAACTAAATTGGTACCAATGTTTTGAAAGGAACACCAATCGAGAAATGTGTCAATGATTTGACAACGGAAGCGGCAGTCCTACTGCTATATATTATTGAAAATAAGAGTGCCATTTGGAATTTATATGGGGCAATTATTATTCCATAGCCTTTAAGAGTTTGGAAACAGTAGTTCTCATTAATATCTTGTGGTATATAGATAGATGAAGTAAAAATGATGAGACTTGTTTTTATTGAAAATAAAACTTTAGAAATGAAACAACCACTGCCAGACTTAGGATATTCATCAGAATTACAAAAAAGTGGGAAAGATGAAATAGCATATTAATTATCTGGTCTATAATATAATTATTATCCTTGGTATACCATTTGTAAAGTACAGACATGGAAACTTACCAATATATGAAGCCTATACTTATCAAATACATAACTAGAACCAGGATGATTGAAGTAAAAAGATGTTTGAATCAAGGGCAACAAGTAAAGCAAATTATGTGCAATACGCAGGGTTCTATCGGGCAATTCAACGACTTGAAAGGTAGCTGTTTGATTATAGAAAAGACATATTCAGCCTTTTAATCACTTGTGATTAAATTTTCATATTTATTCGTTAAATTTATTGATCTCCACGCCCAATTATTTTGTTGCAACGTCGAGGTCGACCTACAACCGTGTCTCATTAATAGGCACCTTGCATTCAATCTCAATGCGCGGCTGTCGCATACCTTCTTATGAATTGCAATATTGACTTTTAATTCCCAATCCATTGGCAATGAACGTAACTAATAACAAAGACTTATTGGAATGTATATATACTTTTTAGGCCCGAAAATACTTTGATTTTGTATTATTGGTTTTAATCACTAGTAAATTAAGACAGGACCTAGATATCACTTTCCTATTTATTAATTGTATTTTAGGTCAAAGACAAGCCTTTGAACTGTTGCCTCAACAAGTGTCGCGGTTTTCAATTCATAATTCGCAAAGTCATGTTGGAGAGTAAGAGTTCCAGGCCATAATACATGCATGGGTGCTGCCAATGTTGTTGGGCTTTCTTTTCTTGTTGTATTTTCTGCACACCTTCTGGTTTTTAAGCATGATCCCGCAAACTTAACCAGCTCATACTTTTTAGTTGATACGCTCTCTGGCTGATTTTATCTCAAATCAACCATAATACAGTAAAATAGCGAGATCTTCAGCCATACTGATTTCCTTCCCTATCAATTACCATCCAGTTTGCTTACTTGGCTTGAGTCATCTTAAGATTCTCTGGGTGGTCCTATAAAGTCAATAACTACAGGTGTATATCAACCGTGAAATATTTCAGCTTTACACCATAAAGCGAAACTTTAATATAAAAACAGTGACCCATTTAAAAACCTTTTATAACCACCGGATTGAGTTAAGAGGAGGAAGTTTCACGCTGACCAACCGGCCATGGCCAGTATGTTATTGTCGTAGAATTTTAGATCACAGATGTGGCATAGAGAACTGTAGTAGGGAGAGTGCGCGCTGAAACATGGGTAATAGCTATAGATATCACCATTCCAATTATCTCTACAAAAAAGCAAGCTGATTATGAAATATATTTTGGATTTATAAAACAACTCGTACTACATCGATTATTTGCTCCTTGGGTGTCACCACATTATAAAGGCATTTGCTATTGCCTATTTTACTTCCTATTACTCTCAAAGTTGTACAGCTACCTACATCAGAAATGTCTATTGTTACTACCTATAAGGTTCACCTCACTCGTTGTAGTTCTTCATAATGGATTTCTAATAGTTTCATCTACCACAAAACCAATCTTACTCTAAACATCTTGGTTATCCATAAGTTTTCAAATATATATTAACAAGAGGCTTCAGATAACTAAGAGTTTTTAGTAATATCAACCTTCAATTGTTTGAGTATTTGGTTGTGATCCCTTAACGTCTTTATTTCCCTATACATGCGCTTTTACAAAGACATCAATATTCGCACTATTAAACCCGGTGATCGAGCCTAAGTTACGGGAAATAACAATTTGACTTGTATTCTATAAAAAAAAATTGTCAAAATTAGTTAAAAAAAAAATGCAACTTTGTTTGTTTGTTTACCGTAACTAAACGCTAGTCATACATCTTGTTCCGCATTCTACACTGTCATAAAATTAAGACAGTTTTAATTGTGAACCATACAAACACACAGTAAATTTTCAAAAAATGAAGACGGTAATTGGCCAAGACTCAAAATAGACAGGTAATCCAGAAATGAATTACAGAAAGTTCTTTAAAGGAAAACTAATCAGTTAAAATTATATAAAAGCAAATAAATTAAACATCAAAATAAAAATTACAAAATCAAAAGTTTTACAAGACCTTGCCAAGCTGCTGGAGGACGTTTTGGAGGGTAGAAATAACGGCAGTACCGAGGTTCTGGTTCTGCATGGCGTTGGCCAAGGTGGTGATAGAACTCTGGAGAGTAGCAATAGCAGCCTTTTGCTGAGGAGTGATCTGGCCACCGTTCTTAAGGAGTTTGGCAACAAGAGCAGAGACGGTAGTAGAAAGAGAAAGAACAACGCTGACAAGACCAGTGTTGATAAGAGCTCTCTGGATAATGTTACCGAGACCAGTGTATGGGCTGACCTGTCCGAGAGCAGCAGCAAGCTTAATAACTTCAGCGTTGACTCCGATCAAAAGGTTAGTGAGAGAGTCAGATTCGGCAGAAAGGTTAAGAGTCAAGACGTTGGAAAGAGTCTGACCAAGGAAAATGGAGACATCAGTGAGAAGAGAAAGAACAACTTCAAGAGCAGGACCGGCCTGGGTAGCACGCTTGACAAGAGGAGACTCCAAGAGGGATTCAAGGTCCTTGACGGTGTACTCCTCTTGGGCAACAACCTCGTTAGAGTCGGCAACAGGAGCAGCGGCAACAAGGGCAACAAGGGCAGAAATGAAGGCAATGTTCTTAATGGCAACCATTTTGATATATTAGTTTTTGAAGTATTTAAAAAATGCTAAATTGGAATGAAGAGGGATGATTAAAGTGATTAGACGATGGATAATGAAAAAGATTAAAACGATTGAGAAATGGACTCCAATTTATACAAAATGTTTTGCTAGTTCAAGGTGAATTTTGGTATTTACCGTTGGAGAATCTTATAGAGATGTTATATTAAAATTCCATATTAGCTTTGTTTGTAAACAAGCCGGTATTTTTGATGGTAAGTATTAATAGCCGCTCATTAGTATTTGTTCAAAACTATGAACCACAATTGTGCACACTTATAGAAATGCGGAAGATTTTGTTTGTCCTTTAACCTTGGAAACCCATTACTTTAGTTTAAAATACTCGTAAGAAGCGAAAAAGCTATGACATGTCGCGAATAAACAAAAAAGCCGAAAAGACTTTGTACCTTTGCTTTAATATCAAATACTATTAATTTTTTTTACAAACAAAGCATATTTAGCACTGATTCCCAACAATGAAATTGGTTTTACCGTCATTAAAAGACTGTACGAAAAAACCCCAGCTTGTGTCACTCGCTTTTACGCAATATGTTGAATGTTTCAAAATGTCAGATTACAAGCCTTGAGAATAATAGAAACTGAATACGAAGCTTTATTTTGTGATTGGCCTCTCTTATTTTATGAATGAAATCGTATTTGTTGTCGTTGTTTGAAATCGATCACTTTTTAATATTTTAAAATCGCACAATTCGATTTCATATAAATCTACTAGTTGTATATATCCTTTGCGCAGTAGTGTATAACAAAAGAGAGAGCGGACAAATCAAAAAAGTTAAGCCTTACAACTCAATTATAATTTAGTCTTTATGAGTCAGGAAGAGGACAATTTCAGGAATTTTAACCTCAATTCACAAACGTAAGACTAGTAACCAATAAACTTGAACATTGAGCAAGTACCTCTGATATCACTTGTATACTGAAAATTATGATATTCTCATAAGAGAGCCCAATAGTTTGAAACCTTGAAATTTTCTAGAAGAAAAATTAAATTTAGAAACTAAACAAGCGGGTTGTTTCTTCTTCTTTGGTGTTTTCGGGAATTTCATTTCCAAAAATGGCTTTAAAAATTTGGTACTCCCAATGCTGAATTTAAGATTTTGAATCAAACTGTTGATTTTACAATAATGAATAATGATGGGATACTATTGGATGCGTTTATAGGTTATTTGAATTTATAATATTTTCAAGGACCTCGGCTTGAGCAGACAAAAAGGCTAGTAGTCTAGTAAAGTCTTCCAACTACTTTTCAGGAAGCGTTTCGAAAGAGCTCATTCTAGACCATCCAAAAAAGCATGGATCCCAGTTTTATAATACGAATACAAGTTGAAGAACAAAAAATGTGCTATTATGAAGCTATCTCTTTGGATGAGCTAGAGCCAGCAACTTCAGACAGCAAAAACTACTGTTTCATGGTCGAGAAATTTTTATTGGTGACAATCCGTGAAGTTCTGTGCTGGGAAAAAGATCAAAGAAAAACAAAGAGTTGTTAAATTCTCCAATAAATATTTTGTGTAATTTATCACCTCTAAGAGAAATCGAAGGCTTTTTGACAACACAAGGCTTGGCTTGATTCCAAGTTCGATCATCACTCTTGTTGCAATTGTTGTTCTTTATACAACCACGCTAAGTCATATCGAAGTAACAAGTAGTATATTGTTGTGAATTTGGGTCCGAGTAAAAGAATGACATCAACAATCAAAACAAAAACAATAGTTTTTCAGATTTCTGCAAACTAAAACACTGTGATCTCGACAAAATCTTTTTTGTTATCCATTATATTTACAGAATGTAGAATAAACTACTTTAGACTAGACCGTAATTATGATCAAGTCTGCAGGCATCAAAAATACAACGCTTTCCTAACGGTTAAGTGAAAAAGCGTTCTTTATTAGTTGCATATATTTATTTGATCAAATTTGTTGTCCAGCAAAAGGGAATTGGATAATTGAGCATGTTTTTAAAAAATCCAAACAATCAGATTTCAAACACAAGTTTAACCGTAACTAAGGAAATAGTCAGTCAATAAAGAAAAAACATTTAGGCTAGTGGCCCTACTTTAATTTCTTGTTCAATCTGGTAAACTCACAATTCATAGTGTACATTTCTTTGACACCTACAAAAACTTTGTCTCGAGAAATTGCAAGTCTAAAACTTGTAAATTTTAAGTATAAAAGAACCTCGTTTTCTCGTTCTTATTACTTTTTTTTTTCATCATCATTCAATTCATCTGCATATCTACACTTCTCTAAGCTTTTGCTTTATCTTTTCTATTTTTTAACTTTTACTCTTTCATAATGGTTGCCATCAGAAACATTGCTCTTTTCTCCACCATCGCCACTATGGCCATGGCTGCTCC